>JAODGA020031599.1:0-10897 GCA_027574885.2 Drusilla canaliculata | reverse complement strand
ATAATGCAGGTATGGTCATTATTGGTAATGTCATTATTAATGATTGTTTAAGTACCCCTTTAAGCGGTTCGTACACGTTCAGTAATAATGTCATTATTTTATTGGAATGATATTATTAGTGACCGTGTAGGGTCTAAAAGTTGGAGTGACGTCCATTGCGTTACATGCAATGATGCATGTAATGTCATTATTAATAATGTCATTATTACTGATCGTTAGGAAGCCCTTGTGGCCTGAAAGGTGTGAATCAGAGCATCTCTAAAACAGCTCCCGGTAAAATCAGAGCTAATGCGAATGTGGAGCAACGTCAGTCAGATGGGAATGGGCCGGCTTGGTGGCGGGAGATTTAGCATCGGATCGCACTTAAAATATTGCGGCGATTTCGTTTGCTTCGCACGTGTGGGGCCGGTTCGAAGGTACGCTATCGGTTCTTCTTCGCGTTTAACCAAGATTAATGGCGCTTCTGCCACCGAGAATGGCTTGACTGAAGGTAGCCGAGAGAAATTAAGATTGGTAGACGCCCGTTTCGAATGAATGGAGAAATTAACTTCCCAAAGTGTCTGCGATTTGGTAGTTACAAAGAAGATTTATCATCTGTTTACTCTATAATTCTAACACCCAAAAGATTTTGTTGAAACTAAGTTTATCAAAATTGTGAATTCATTCTTAACTCCCTCAATATTTCCATTTTTTATTTCATTTATACAAAGCATACCTTATTAAAGTTAATTAAATTTAAAATTTAAGTAAACTTATAACTTTGATAAAGTATAGAAACTTAGAAAGCATATTTTTGAAATATGGGTTTCCTAGCGAGAAGATGCAGGAATAAATCTATAAGTCTGAAACACGTTGCGCCACCTTGTGCGCGGCGACGAAGTTCGCACCATTGCAGGAAACGCAAGAACCGCCGCCGCAGGAACGGCAGGAAGTTCATTAACTCACTGCAGGGCGGCGCGTGTCGTGTAGAGGCGGCGTGGTGGGGAGCGCACATGCTTGTTACAATCGATAGCTGCCGTTGACTCGCTTTTGGCAGTCGCCCCTTTCGAAATTTATTATGTTAATTATGTTCGGGGGTTGTTTTTACAACGCCCAGCATGATGGAAGCTGAAGTGGTGGACGGCGGGCGGTGGTAATTCTTCCACTGTCAACACATCGCACAGCATTTACTGGAGGCGGGAAGCCGATGGCAGGACACCAGTGTATGCAAGGATTGAGGATGGAGGGGGAAGCCGGTGGCGGTTTACAGTACACGCTCCTAGGCGGATTTGCGCCGCACGTGCCCGTGTTGTGAGCGGGGGAGCACAGAAATCACAGGCGGACGGCGAGAGCCGCCGCCGCCGTCCGGAGATAAGTCGGATCATCAACTCGTGCGCCCCCGAGATCAATTCCGGCCGATATGCTAACGTGCTGACATACGCTGCACGTGGCAAGGTGGCAGTTTGTATTTGTTCCTTGTTATTTGCGGAGATGAGCAGGTATTTTGAATACAATCGACTTGAAATCGCCAATTTGATTGCGTAAAACGAATTTGGATTATTTCATAAATATGTACATTGTACAAATTTGCAAGTTAAAGCTAAATCTCAATATTCCGAGCGCGTTTCGTAATAATCCATAATTTACCTACGCGTACGAGTGAATCACATAATTCTACGCAATTTAGTGTTTGTTACGTTATTGGGTCATACATGACCAAAAATGATTAATAAATAATAGAGTTTTTCTGTTTAACGTGATGACAATAATGTATGTGATATATATTATTAATATATCCATTCAGAAACCATTACATTTCCAAAATGCATTCAATAAGATATATTTATTATATTATGAAAATGTTGTTTTATGTTTTTAGTTTATTGAAATTAGATTAAGTCTTAGGCTATCCCTAAGCATTCTTTTATATAGTTTTTAATATTTTGTCTCGTTTCATTAATGAATCATAAAATAATTTTTGGGGGTCTGAATTTTATATCAAAGTGACATGCATAAGCACAGATGTCTAAATAAATGACATTCAACCATCTTAGAAACTCAAGCGATGCCTGACAAGTATGTATAAATTTTAAAATATTTAATTAACGTTGTGCAGGCCACAAAAGATACTCTGACACATAAAGACGCTTTTTCATACCTCGCCCGAAAGTGAGGTATAACTCATCAATAAACAATCTAATAACGCTTATTTATGTTAACGAGTAACGATAGACACCCAAAACAAAGCAGAATAAAAGTTTTTTCAAACCTAGTGGCGATAAACATTGCAGCGTTGTAATTGGTTGAAATCTAAACGAATCTCGATGATTCTACACGAATTGATATAAATTTTTATCCAAATGGAATGCGTGCGTTCATACCAAACTTTGGTTGCGTACGTAAGTCGCTAGTAGGCGCTTTGACACTCAACGCAAGTTCGGTTTGAGCGCTGTCTTATAAAAAAAAAAAACAATTGGCAGACATGCAACTATAATCTTAAAACGTCAAACGACGACTAACAGTTATAACAAAATGTCAACAACAGCAACAAATTGTAAAGTTTTGTTCAAATTATGTGCGCAGTCCGTACTTTGTATAATCTATATACTCTTGATTGTGTCAAGTGATTTCTGGAACGAGTTAAGCAAAAACACGTTGTACACAACTCTGCCAGTAAAAATGCGCACTTTACTCCGTGATTTATAGTACTTGCTTTGCTCGTATTTAAAAGACACGTCGCTAGTGCAAGTTTTTAATGAACACGCTGTGTAAAGTATTAGTGCTTTGCTGCGAGTCTTTAAATTTCTCGTTGTCAAACCTACATTGTTTGAATACGTTTGTTATACACTTTGAATCTTGTATGTATTGGCGAGTAGTAAATATATATTTTCCTTGCTTATCTTCTCGTTCCAATAAAATTATTATGTACCCGGACAAAGCAGATAATATACTTTTATATGCACATTCTACCGATCACGGAATTTAATGTCTGCAGTATCAGAAATAGACTCATGAAGCATATACAGTGAAAACACAGTTAAAGCGCATCTTACAAAGAGAGTAAGTCGCATAACAAGCAATACCAATTGTGAAAATGTGACTCGCTTAACGAGATCTTTTTCGCATAACTAGTGACGCATGACTAGTGACGTATATTGGAAAACATAATCCTTATACTTATAAGATAGTGGCTATGCATCCTACAAATTCATTCGATAATAATGCAGTGTTACATTTTTTCCAGACAGCTTTGTAGTAAAAACAAATGAGGTATGTTACAAAAAAAATATAACAATGAATTACGAATTATTCATAATTTGTAAGTGTATGCATATTACATCAACAACTGTTAAATTTAGTAATTAACTATTAGCAATGGTCTAAGCAAGATGGCAATAGTATGCTACAGCCCACTCAAATCTTTTGTTCCTATTGGATCCCTTTCCTTATTGGATGCTAATTCGATTCCTATAGGATTGTTATTGGATTTAGGACTTTTATTAAAGAGTTATTGATTTTAATCTAGTCTTACACGATTATCGTTTACGTACAGTTGTTTGTTTCTTATTGTTATTTTTGAAATTGAATTCAATTAGGTAATTGAAAAGTAGAAATATATAATACCTATTACTCATATTATACACACATTTATTTACCTTTGCCTGAGTACAATTTCAGTTTGTACAGTTAAAATTATTGTTTTGTTCAATTTCTATTATACTAACAAAAATTTCATGTAAATGTATGTTATGAATGTTTCAATAGCTTTTAATAAAATGATTCGTTCTTGCATTGCAGGTGCATTGGTCGTGTTTTCTCCATAATTATTTAATTTTTGTTATATATTTCTCATGTAAAAATAATTCTAAAATTAAACATGAGATGATTCATTTCTTAAATATTTTTAAGAGCTTTGAAAAACTTTTCGTCATGTTAGTCATCTATAAACTAATACTTATCTACAACATTAACTCAACTATTGTGTAGCGCAGTCTATTTCCGGTATTGTTATACTTTATATCTGCTACATCTACAGTAAGAAACATTTGTGCGTGGCCTTTTCGCTAAAGTTTGCCATAATTTCAACTCTAGATCGCCGCGCAGTTTGAGATGACCCTCTCGCATAGAGACACAAACTCACACAAACACACACACGCACACATATACATACACACTCTAAGTCATCACTATTGGCCTTCAATCTTTAATGTCATACTGACTAAATATAGGGCAAACGAACACGCGAAAATGTTACGGGCACGCCGGCAGTGGCAATGTGGTCTCCACCTCCCAGCGCTGCCGCCGCCTTTATAGGCCACTGTGTCATCAGGGAATAACAGGAGAGCTTCTGCCGCCGCTGCCGCCTCGGCGCCGCCGCCGCCGCCGCCTGCACAAACGTTTGACCTCTGCCGACGCGCGCCGCCGCAAGACGTGATCTAGTGCGCTGTTCGCGCGTAGGTGCACCTTTGTGCGCTGTTTTTGGGCGCGCTGAGGGGCAGCAGGTGCAACCCTCCGCTGCACCCTTTGTCCAAAAACCGACCCCCTTCAAGCCTGCCAGCAAACACTATAAGTCGGTCGACATTTCATTCTCCAAGAGCTTACGTTTCGGGAATTATTTTGTTTCGTGCTTTTCGACACATACAAAGCGTTTTACGATCGCAGCGTGCGCGTAACGATGGTGAGGTGGAACTTTCGCCGGGAGGCAAGCCCGCCCGCCACCCCACGCGCATGTGAGTGTCGAACTCGCCGGCGGCGCTTAAACTGCTCTCCAACTTGCCACTTGGAAAGTGAATGCCGCCGTAGCGCTTGAAATTTCACACGACGCGCACATATTTCGCCGTCACCGTCGGCAAAAGGGTGGTGGGCGGCTGCTGCTGGCGAGGGGCGGCGATGTCGACGCGCTGTATCGACATTCGGCGGGAGGCGGCGGCAGCAGCCGGCACGTGCACGCACTCCAAGACGCAGCCGAGAGAGATTTGTTTGCGCGCGCGCGCTTGCCCCGCAAACAAATAACTTCTAATTACGTATTTGCCGAGTTTGCCGCTCGCCGACAAAGAGCTTTGATTGATAAATTCAATATTTGCATGTGAGCCGAGAGCGGTCGCTGCTGTCGCCAATTATCCTTTATCTAGCGGATCTAATTATATCGCTCGTGGTGTGCGCTCGATTATAACAGATACATAAAATAAGTCCTTCTCTGCTAGTGTCGGAAACCCCACAACAAAAACCATCTCAATTATAATTCCCCATGTAGCAAATTAGGTAGTAATTAAGCTATTTTACCTAATTATTTCTAATTAATTGTCAGGTAATAATAGTTATTCCATGTTAACATGTAAGAGTTTCATGTTTTAGAATTTTCTAGAAATGCTTATGAAGTATTCGATCGATTGAATTAACCAAATAAAAAGTTATTACTTATTATTGGAATTAATCGACTTTCTACTTTAGTTATATAAAAATTCTCATTTCCTACAGGATTTCCTATAGGAATCCCATATAGTTTTTATAGGATTTCCTATATGATTTCTTATAGGATTTTCTATAGGATTTCCTATAGGATTTTCTATATTTCCTTAGTGAAGTAATTTTTAATTACATTGGATATATCATTGACTTGTCTACCTCAAGTTTCACCTTTTTTTATTCTATATGTCATCAAATGACAGATCTCGCGCATAAATGAAGGATTTTGAGCCAAGGCCATATGTGATTATTATCATGAGCAATAGCATATTTTTGCAACAGAAGTTTTGTCAGTAAATAACCTTACAGAAAATGACGTTCTAACAATTAAATACTCAGAATTTTAAAGTGGAAACTTCACGTAAGATTTAGCTGAGTCAGATAAGCTAAGTTAGTCAGATTCTTGTATTGCAATCCACAACTGAGAGACTACCCCACCTAAACCTAAATCCAAATAACCTGTCTTGTACATGGGCATAATGTACATATGCAATCGACATTACATTGTGAAATGGAAACTATGTCAATGCAACTAATTAACCAAAGCATAATAATTACAGAGCATGACTTGTGTATATTTAGACTCTTTACTTACTAAAAGTTTCCAATTGCCGTATTACGGGTTCAACTAATGCGCTTGCAACACGCCATCGAAATTTGACGCGAGCGCACGCGCCATACCGAATTCCGCTGACTGTCAACCGCATGATGATTGATATCATTATGGAAATAAGTCGTGTTTTTCCCGTCAGCATTCCCTCGGCACCGTCAAGGAAAACACACACTCATAAGGCAGCGACGGTGCGCCCAGTTGCGATTATTAAACATGCATTACGTTAATGTTAGGATTGTCGTTATTACAATATTGACATTCATGCAATTGCTACGTGCTTGTCGTTCGATCCGGCCGGCTTCTTTCTTCTTCCTGTGTTTGCACGCGTTCGGATGCATCATGCTTCGTCCATATCCGGCCACGGGCCGCCGCCGCGCGCCGCCGAAAGGCTGATCGTAAGCCGCGAGCTAATTCCATGCGCTGACAAAGGTTTTAATCATTTTGCTGGCTTCCGCAATTGGCGCGGAAAGTCCGTGCGACATTCGTCGAGTTATTGGCAAATTGTTTCAATGTTTCAGCACATTCATCACGCGTCTCATACACGCAGCTCATGCACCCGCACACCGATTGTAAGAGAAAATAAACAACACACACACACACACTCACCGAGTCGTCGTGGTGGAGGTTTTGGTCACACTGCACGCCGCTGCCCTCCGGGGGTGTGAGTGAAGATTTGATTGATTCGGCGATTACATTGACGGGTCGATATTGGCGAATGCGCGCCGGTTTTGCATACTTGAATGGACTCGACTGCTGCGCCGCCTGATGAGGGTGTGTTTCGTCTGAAATCAGTTAAATAATTCAAGCACATGCGATCAGCGTGCGCGAGCGAGTGACGCAACATTTTTGGGTCACCATGCGCAAATCGCCCAACCTAACCGCGCGACTTTAACAACAATGGCGTAAACAATGAACACGTTCGAACAATACCGCGCCGAAAATAGCACTCACGAATATACGATCCGGAAATAAACAAAGCGGAAATTACAATGACGGAGAGAGAAAAAAGCCCTCACACACTAAAATGAAGGGAAACGTGATATTTAGCGATCATCCCCTTGGCCTTCCGAATCGCACCGGCGACTTTTTCAAGGCTCGTTGACATGGGACGCTCCCGCTCGCGATGAATATTTCAGCCGCCACCGCCGTTCGTAATATTCGTAATCGCGACCCACTTGCGTTTTTAAAGAAGGGGGTGGCGGCTGCGACAACCGCCAGGTTGGAATGGGTACGCCGCGACTGCCCCTGCACGAATTTTCATCCATGCCATTGGCTGCATGATTCATGCCGCGTTGCCCACGTGCGCGATTTATTGCCGTATAAATAAATAATTACGAAGTCGCACTGTTGCTGAAACTTTGGTTTTAATACCCGCCTCCCCAAAAACAAAAACGGCGAGTACGCTTCGTACTTTGTCGCGCTTTGATGTTGCTCCTTTGATCATATTAATTTTTGGTGTGCAGAAAATCAATGCACTCGAATGCCGATGCCGCGCGCTTGCCGCCCCACTGCCCCACATGTCACACACACACACACACACAAACACACCCACACACTCATATACACATTCACACAGCCACGCACACATGTGTACGCACGCTGCCGCCAGTACCGCTAGTACCGCCGTCGCCGTTCGAAAAATCAATCGATAGCAAGGCATTTGACTGCGAGCGGTGAGCATTTACGGCGGCGGCGGTGATTACGCGGCGCCTGCGGGCGGGCGGGGAAAAAACGCAGGTGCCTCTCTCGGCGGCGCGCGTATCGTGATTTGAATACTTCCGCCTGCCCTCACACCTACACCCCACCCGCCAGTATCGCGCAAACAACGCGCGGCTTGTGTGTAGAGGGGTAAATAATTAATTCCATTCAGGAAAAGAAAGCTCGTTGAACACGAGAGGTGTGACTGTACATACCATAGTAGACGTTTTTCCTGCAGCTAAAATTAAAATGACTGAGTCATCAACGTAACGGGTAGTCGTGAAACCACGTCTTTGGGACAATGAGACATCGCTACACCAACGCGCCACTTCGTTGAAGAGCAACGAGGATTTTTGTCGCTGTCAGGGTGCCGCCGGCGAGAAACAATGCCACTATGAAATTGGCGTTTGCCAACTACAATGCCAAGCCGAGCCAGCAACAACACGCGGATGACATGCGATCGTCTCAGTTCATTATCTGCCTGCTCGAGTGCCGCGCGTTGTCGCGCCGCTGTAGTTTAGTGTTTACACAACACCGGCGGCGGCAGCGAAGAATGGGTGGAACATGGGAGGCGGGCGGCGAAACAAACGGAAATTAGAGCAGCAGCGGCATACGAGCGACGTAAATATCTCATCAACGACATCGCACTTCAGCGCTAGAACGATGGGTGGGTAATGCATACCGCCAGCGTGTGCGCCGCGAGCAAACTATGCAAACTATTCGCACTGTGCGGCAGCACACTATTCGCGCGCAAATCGCCGAGAAATCTCACACAATCGCGCGCGCACTGAAGCTCCTCTTCCACAGCGTGTCGGCGTATGAATGATTCATCTCGCTTGCGTGTTTTTCCCGCGAAACTTTCGCACGGAACGCGCCCGGAATGTAAGGGATGGTTTTTCGCGCGAAAAATTACTCACGGTATTTAATACAATGGCGCGCAGGCTGGGCTAGACGCGTAGGAGAATGGGGAAGCGCGTTCAAGAAGTCCTAGTCTGCCAAGAATAACTTGTTGAATAGCGTGTGCAAAAACATATTCAACTTTTTAATTGAACGCGTGACAAACTTGAAATGCTTTGTGCGTTTTTTTAATATCCTCTGGAATAGATGTGAAAAGCCTTTAAATGCGAACATTTTTACTGCATCAAAACTGAAGGGCTTGTTTCTTGATCATCTAAAACTGTTAGTGAGAGAAATATGTTTTTTATGCATCAAAAATAATTTAAGACAGATAACATGGGACGACTAAGAATACCAGATAGATACCTTGGATTGTTTCTTGTTCTACTAGGAAATAGAAGAATGTTCAAATAAGATGTAAAGATTTAATCTACATAGCAACCAACATTTTTACCTCTGAGCAGTATTCAAAGATACCACGCAAAAATAGACTACTTGTGTTCCTGACTGAAGTAAAACAATCTGATACCTACTAAACGGAACAAGAAGAAGAGCCATCAAACATAGAATCAACGGGACGTAGTAATCACAAGACCTCATCTTAATAGTTCAGAGTGTAGAGCATTCAACTTATGTTTTTAGTAACGATTTAAAATGACTACTAAAAAAGACTACGAGTGTGAAAATGGTAATCCCCTAGAGTTTACATGGTAGAACACAACATAGGTCAGACCTTTAGCATACTCTAGAATTGCGGAAAAAATGACAAGACATCTTAATTTTGAAAGTTTTTCATTTATGATATAACAACATATTTTAAATATTGCTTAAAAGACTTTTCTTGGAAAATGGTATTCCGCTGAGTTTACAGTACAGCGCTGAAGCATCTCTTTTTGAATTGAGTTGAAAATCCAGGATTAAACCTACTTGTGACAGACTGTTGCAACCCTAGGAGTACTCCTAGATCGAGATCGAGCGCGGTGAAGACGGCGTGGTGAGCAGCAGGCCGGCACGCGCTCACACACACACACACACACGCGCACGGCGAACGCCGATCAATAATTTAGCGAAAGATGATGATAATCCGCTTTCGGTCTCGCAGTTACCGAAATTCCGGAAGTTTGCGCGCTGAAAATCCCTCTACGACGCGCGCGAGGCACAAAATTCGGCGCGTGTGGCGGCGAAAGTTGCCCACCGCGCTGAGCCTTTCCCACGCAACGTCTCACCCGAGACAGCGTTTACCGATTTACGACTTAACCTCACACACACACACACACACACACACACATACACCGCTTTCCCGACCTAACCTCAAATGTGTGCTAGCTGTGATGGCAACTACCAACGCTTGCATTGCTCTAAATGGACGCGATTAAATGCCACCCATGGGAGATTGCTCGAGGCCGTGTCTTCACCGCATAGATATTAATATACCAATGTTAGTATTGCAAGTCTTGCGCTGTGAACTGACCAACCGGCCCACTTTGACCCGCGCTAAAATTGCTTCAAATCCATCAAAATGTTAAAAATGCATGCGGAAAATCGTTCTACTTGGCAGCAACTTTACCGCAGAAAAATGCAATGTTGTGCAAATGGGGCAAACTCAATTTGAACGAGTGTTGATCGAAATGGTTATTTGGTCGATATAACACACGCTTTCGGGTAGAAAACAAATTCACAACCATTCAGTGCCCAACAGCGAGATATGACTAAGCTAGGCCCAATATCTAATTCTTATTTGTAGACTTATTTGTTTGGCGCTATGCGGAGGGGCGGGTGCGCGTGGCGAAAGTTTGTCGCGCGCACACGGCGACGCGAGGTTCATTGGCTCGAAGGGAGGCGTTCTCGCCAGCCACCCCACATACATACATACACGCGCGCGCGCCAAAAAAGTCTAATGACAAAATAG
Organism: Drusilla canaliculata; assembly: GCA_027574885.2. NCBI lineage: Eukaryota > Metazoa > Arthropoda > Insecta > Coleoptera > Staphylinidae > Drusilla > Drusilla canaliculata. The sequence goes on along the minus strand of JAODGA020031599.1, from coordinate 335 downwards.
CAATTTCGCATGCGGGTAGCACAACAACCGAACACAAAAAAGAAACAAAACATGCTAAGATTGTGCTGATTGTGCACGGGAAAATCGCCAAGAAGTTCAATAACTTGCGTAGACGGCTGGGGGCAGTCAATTGTACACTCCGATGGGCAGTAAATTACGCACAAACTTCTGCCGCATAATTGTTATAAACGATCGCAGCGTGCCGTACATTAATCAATAGGAATATCGCACACGTTTGTAAGAATATGTAAGTAAACGACGATATATGCAATAAAAAAGAATCTATATACTGTTATTACGCATTGCGCCATACACACTCCGATGTTCTATTGCTT
>JAODGA020031499.1:0-10678 GCA_027574885.2 Drusilla canaliculata | reverse complement strand
TAAAGAATTAATTACAGCGTTAAAAGCAATTAATTGTCAATTAAAAGAAAAATCATTGCAATGTGAGTTTAAAAGAATAGAAAATTATTGTAAGCGAAAAACTAAAAAAACTTATGATTATCAAAATTGCTGTGTGCCCCAAGAAAAATGTACTCATTTTCTTTGATGACAACACATAAGGAGAAAAATATAATATGTCTAAATCTTTATTGAGGCGTGGTTCACCGCTTCCGATTACTCAACGAAAAAATGTAGTTGTCATAAGGTAAGTATTTAATTTATGAATTATATAATTGGTATTGACCCCGCAGGAATCGGTTCTACTGGTATTGTTGTTTGGAATTTTGAAAATTCATGCATTGAATTTAACGAAACAATAATTTCTGAAAGCATTGAACAAGCAATTTTTAAAATTAAAAAATTATTTGATAATTTTAAAAGAATAGAAAATTTTAAGCCATTGTTTATTATTGAAAATTTTTTCTTAACTAAAGGTAGAACGATTACCAATCCTTTAGCAACCTCAGAACTTATTGGAGCAATAAGCAGTCTTTTAAGATTTAAATATCATTGGCACTTTCTTAGACAAGAGCCTTCTAAAAAGAAAGGATTTTTTTACAAAGGAAACTTAAAACTTACCAAACACGAGCACGATGCGTGAAAGCATATTCAATACTTTTTGGGTAATGAGGTAAAACAAAATGTTAAAAGCACTAAAAACTAAAAAAGAAAATAAAGTAATTGATTATGTTAATTTTGTAAATTTGACAGTTATTTTAAAAGATATTCCCAAAATCACAGAATTTAAGCAAAAAATAGCTATTAGTAGTGTTGTTGTTAAAGTTGTTAATGTTCAGGTTAGTTGAGCGGGTCTTAACTACACAACGCTCTCTATTTATGAAGAAAAGTTGCAAAAAGAATTTTTAAAATTAAAAGAACACGATATTATTTTAATTGAGGGAAAATTACACAATCGTTATTATCCAAATAAGACCACCCACAAAAGATTTTTTAGCATTGAGGTTGAAAAATTTAAAAAAATTGGAAAAAAAAGAAAAAATAAATAGCTAAAAACTCAATAATTAGAAAAACTCATTAGATAATTAAAATATCAAATGAGTTTTTTATTTGAAAAAGGAGTACACACCAAATGAAAATTAGAGATAAAAAAATCGTCTTTATTGGTGAAGACGGACAACCCGAAAAAAATGCTGATGGAACTTTTAAGGTGAAAAATTTATATCGTGGCTTCACTGAGCAAAATGACTATACTGCTAATTTTCAGGAAAAAGCAAAAAATCTGTTACAAAGAGAAACGGATGCACTAAAAAAACTTGCCGACAAAGAAAAAGAACATTTAACTTTTAAAAAAGAACAAGAAATTAATAAATTAATTCAAGATGCTAATATTGATAATCAATTTATTAATTTTGTGAAAAACTCAATTAATTTTGAAAATGACATTGAAGTAATTAAAAATGATATTAATAATTTTGTGGCCACGATACCAAAAATTAAACACACATTAGACACAGGAGGCGTTCCAAATAAGACTGATGATAAAAATACTAACCCTTTTAACTCAGAAGAAATAATTTTTTCATCAGATGCTTTAACCCCTCAGGAGTTAATGTTTAAAAGAAAGGAAGATAAATAATAATGGCGTTTTTTATTAATGTTGACCAATTAAGAACATTGGTTTCAAGCAAATGAAGACCTGAATTTCCACGAACAGGAAGTTTAATTCACCAACTTTTTGCAAATGAAATAGCTTTTACCGAATTTGAATACGGTGAAAAGGTAGTTATTCCACTTGCAACGGACGGAGTTATTAATAAAACATGAGACCCAAATACTGGTTCCAAATCTAACTATGCAACGAGAAAAAAAATAGAAGCTACCTTGGACAAGGTAATTGATATTCAAGAACGCATAGGGCGTTTAGAGAGTAAAGCAGTAGGTCCCAAATTCATTGAAAGTAAGATTATTCGTCTTCGTCAACAAATGGCTGAAATTTATGACAAATACGATGCTGAACAATTAGTGGCTGGTGGTACAGCAATTGCAACCGCAAAACCGATTACTAAAAACACAATTCTTGAAGAAATGGCAAAAATGCGAATTGCTGTTGTCAATTCTGAAAATGAGTGGACAAGTGGCTTCTTGCTCGCGACGGCTGATGTAGTCCGAAAGCTACTTATGCGAAATTGGTAACCGCTTCTCCTGATGGCGTGCTAGGTATGGTTAACGGGGTTGTCGGTGTTGTTAATGGTTGTATAACTATTGAAGTGCCTAAATCTCGCTTGCCCGAGAATGTTAATATGATATGAGTTAATACTTTGGCATATGCGACATTTACAGGTATTGATTTGCCTATGGATGTAGGTATGTATACAGACGAAAAATATATGGGACAAGTTTATATTGCTGAACGAGAATTTTTTACTGGTAAAGTTGCTGTAGCCAAAATGGTTCATTATCACAAATCAACACCAGACCCAGGTGGAGACTAAGGTGAAAAAGATGATTAAAAAGGAAATTAGGCTATAGCTAGGTAGCCTTTTTTAGATTATGCCCATTGGAACTAATATAACTGCTTTGCAGTTGAGAGTTATTAAAACTACGCGGTTGCCTCAAAAACAAGAAAATGATTTTTTACTGGAATTATTAAAATTTGTAGGTGTGCATGTCGTTGGTATTTTATTAGCAAAATTTACTGCTGGTTTGTCGCTAAAATTTTCTCTAAGTGCTGGATTATCAAATTTAACATCCCAATTAATTGCTTCAAGTGTGCGTGTTGTAACTGATTTTACAATTAATCAAGTATATGATATTTATAAAGAACAAAGTAATACAATAAGCACTTTACTTAATTTAACGCCAGCTATTGGTGAAATTAGTAAGATATCAAGAGCTTATAAAACAACAAAGTTTTTTAATCTAGCGAAAGAAAATAAAATTATTAATCACTTAGGAATAACAACGGCTAATAATTTAGAGCAGGTTATTTCGCGGGTTCATAATAAAAAAATTATTCTTGACAAATATAAAATTTGATTTGACTATACTAAAAAACCAACTAAAGAAACTATGCTTAATCATTTAGGATTTTTGGCACGAAAACAATTTGTTAAGAATTATAAAAGTGCAAATGTAACAACATTAGGTCAACTTTTGGAAATGGAAACATTACTAAGAAAAATTAATCCTAATCTTGTAACTAAAACAAGGATATTTAAAGAAAAATGAGGTAATCAATTTTTAAATCGTTACGGAACAAACATTAATGAAATTTCAAAAATGCCAACGGAAAACTGATTTAATTTAATTACCCAACTGCAAAAATCAGGAATTCGTCAAGGTACATTATTATCACTAAATACTTTACGAGCAGAAAATGTTTTTCGTTCTCAATTTCTTAAAAGATTTAATAAAATTATGGAAAAATCAAAAAAATTACAAAAATTGTCGCCAGCATATCAAATTCAAAAAGGTTTAAATAAAGTGTTTGAACCTGTAAGAAAAACGATTAAAGAGATAGAATTAAAGACTAAAACCAAAATTCAAGAATATACAAATTTTAAGAACATTATTTCAAGAGTGCAAAAGAAAATAATTACCGATGATACTTTATTGCCATTAATATCTGATGTCTTTTTTGCAGTCAAAGTTAAACCAACAGGAATACTAACAGATATTGCGATTACAATTTACTACCAAAATCCTGAATATCGACCAATAGGACCAATAATTACTACTCCCTTAAAATTACAACAGTTAATAACTGCATCTAGTCCTTTTAAATTTTATATGTATGAAAGTGGTTGATCAATTGGTTGGGGTAAAACTAAAGGTAACATATTATCTTTAATGCCATTTTTACCAGCAAATGTTCAAGAATTTTACATCAATAGCATAAAGTTATATCGAGTTTTAACTCCGCTTTTAAAAATAACTTATGACCGTTATAAAGAAGGAAATTTATTTAAAGTTAAAGAAAATTTAAATCAAGTTTTTAATAAAGACAACTATGTTAATTGAGCCGTTGATAGCGTTTTGGGCAAGGGAATTGTTGGACGAAATGTTAAAAACCGCATTGTTAGGCCACTTGTTAAAAACAAAAATATTAATTTTAAAATTAATGCTAAAAATATGATCCAAAAACAAATAACTAAAAAAATTACTACTATCAATAAAAAACTAAATCGGAAGTGATAAAAAATGCTCTTAAAAGAACTTTGACCAAATATAACCATTAATGGTTATCATACTATCAAACCACTTACTGGAACTTTAGATGCTATACCATCTAAATATAAAGATTTAAATTTTGCTAATTTTGATGATTGATTTAAAACTCTCGCTTTAAGAGCTCAAAATGATTGCAACATGTATCTTGACTTTATCTTTAACAAGTGAGAATTTACTACTTTTCCTGATGAAATTAAAGAAACCGTTATGGACATGATTTATATTTTGATTGAGCATTGAGTGTTTAACAGAGTTCCAGTTGAATTTTTTGTTGATACAACAAAAAATTTGAATACTTCTAGTACAAGTTATATTGCCTCTACTCTAGCAAATAATACTCAAGATATGATTCCACAAAGAGTTAAAGCATTAGCTAATTTTACAGAATTAAAAAATTTCTTAATTCCTTATAATGATGAAAATACAGTTGATGCTAATATGATTGATTTAGGTTTGTATTACAGTAAATTTGTTGTTGATAAGTTATTAGAAAAAGAAAAAAATGAACGAATTGAAGCTGATATTAAATTAAGCAAAGTCATTCAAAATGAGAAGATAGATAGACTTGTGGGTGATAGTCTTAATGATAAGTTTACTTTAAAAAAACAATTAAAATTTTTTCAAAGTCGCTGTCAAGATTACACATGTCCTCAAAATCCTAATCTTGAACATGAAACAGAAACTTTAACGGTGTCTTTTCCTAAACAAATTGGTACACCACCAAACGCTTTACAACCAAATCCTCAAGAGGGAGATTATACGCATGCTACAACTGCTGATTTTTCGGCAAAATTACAAAAACAACTAAACAATATTGTACAAAAACTACCTAAAAATGAAATTTTATTAGTTAATGAAGAATCGGAAAACTCTGAAGGTAAATACTCATTAGCGAGGTTTAATATTGCTAATTATACTTTTTGCCAACTTAGTATTGGATATAAGTATGAATATGTACAAGAACGAGAAAAAGAATTAGTTATTACCACGCCATTATTAAATGTTATTAATGACAAATTTATTTTTTTCGGTGAACAATATTCTGCATTTGGTTCAGGAACTATTTCTTTTGAAGTCATTATTGCACTTAAAAATAATCAAATGGTAGTAACTAATCGTGGCTTAAGTAGTCACAGTAGTAAAGAATATGTGCCTGTGAAAAAAATAACTTTGAAGCAAATTATTTTAATTAAATATTAAAAACAAAGGAGAAAGTATTATATGAATTCAGAAACAGTAGCAAGTATTTTTACAGCAATTATTGGCGGTTTGGGCGGAACGGCTGGCATTACAGGAATAATCTCAGCTTTAAAAACAAAAAAGGAGGCAAAAAAATGGAGCAAGAAAATAAAGAAGCGTTAAATAAAATTGATACTAAATTAATGATTATAAATAATAAGATTGATATGGTTATTGCTATCAAAAATAATAACGCTAATAAAAACGAGATTAATATTAATAAACCAAAACGAGGAGTTAAAAATAATGCCTAAAAAATTATTTTGATTAAAAATGTTAATTTACTTTTTAAACTTTATTACTCTAGGACTTGTACCTTTAGGAAAATTAATTTCTGAAAAAATTGAAATTTTAAAAAAACAAGTTAAAGAATTGGAGAGTAAATAATGCCATTACGGTTTACTAAAAAATGATTTAATGACAAAGATGATAATGTAGTAGTTAAAAAACGCGAAATGGAAAAATCAATTTTACGAATGTATGGTTTTGCCCCTTTTGGTCATGAAGATTATTATAAATCGTATGTGTCCGATACTATGGCTAATGCATTAACTCCTAAGAAGTTGGAAATTAGTATTAGTCAACAAGATTTATCACCAAAAATAATAGCATGACTTTATAAAAATGATTTTCAAAGTAAAAACTGGATTAATGAGAAACGAGCTAGTGATATTGGTGTTTCAGCATTTCTAATTTTTTTAAATCAAGGAATTATGAACTTTCAACCCATACGAGTAGCAGAGCGAGAATATGATGTGTTGGGAAATTTGATTCAATGTACAATTTTTTACGACGACTATAAGAAAAATAATCTTAATTTACGCATGTACGAAACTTACCAATTAGAAAACAGCAAAGTAAAAATTACGCGTGAAATTTATGAACTAAGCACTAAAAAAATTGTTAACAATAATGGCACTTCAAAATTGGAGCAAACAATAATAAAAGTTAATGATTTTGAAAAACAACGCAATAATGAAAAATTAAATACTAACCAAGTTTTAGAAATTAACTACATACCAATTGCAATTTTTTCTAATTTACCAAGTGAGCGTGCTGACATCGCTGGTGTTGAAGATAAATTGAAAGCTTTAGATATTTTTTATGAACAAAGCATTCTAGATGCGATTTTAAACGCCACAAGATTTCTTATTAATACAAATTCACTTGTTGGTAATGTTCAAAAAAATGTAAATAAGATTATTGATGATTTTATTAAAAATCATGTTTTAGTCATGAATTATGATCAAGCACAAAATCCAATACCCTTTTCTACTATTAATGGTCAATTTAGAGGAAAAGAATTAACTTATTTATATGATTGAAATGTGACCGAGATTAATAAACGGATTGGAATGCATGTACCTGCAATTCATAAAGGGGCTCAACAAACTCGTCAAGAAAGTTCTGCGGTTAATATTCAAACTAACAATATGCTCGAGCAAAAATTATTATTACGAGAAGAAGCCCATGCAAACTTTATTTACTTACTACTTAAATTTGACCGCGACTTGAATGGTAACAGTTTTATTTCAAAAGAACTTGAAAAAATGACAATCAAAGTCAATTTGAATGTAACGACAACAATTGGTAAAGAAATTAATAATATTGATATGAAAGGACAAGAAAATGGCGGATTGGAAGACTAAACCAAGTCAAGAAAATGAAACAAAATATCGTGATTATGCAATTGATAATACTCCACTGGACTTTGCAAATTACACCGAACAATCAGACCCTGACTTGCATACAATTTATAACGAAACAAGAAAACGCGAATTATATATTTACCCTTTAAATAACCTGATTAAAAACACAAATAAACCTAATTTATACTTTTTTCTCCCAATGTTGTTAAAATTGGCTTTATTGACCCGTTAGAAGTTAAAAAAACGATTGCTTATGAAGTTAGTGACTTTAATTTAGAATTAGATGCTCGTAATGCTACTAATATTCAAGATAATAGTGTTGAATATACTATGGTCGATGCCAAGACTATAATTTTTCAAGATGAAAGTTTATACGGCAAATTTAATCTTCATGTCGTTTCTATTGGTGAACCGGCGAACGAAAATAATTTGGATGAATTGTATATTATAAATTCTTACACCGAACGCTATGCCCCAAAATCAATTAAGGTAACCAAGGAAACAGTTTTAGTACGGGTGCAAGATTTTAAAGTTCGTGGTTCTAATCCCATTATTGTTCGTATTCAAAAACAATTGCCCGAAAATACAAAGGTTAAAGCAATTACTATTAAATTTCCACGGCAAGCTTTATTTGGGAATATTAAATTAATTGGGAAAGTAAACGGCGTGGAGGGTTATCCGCGATTATTTATAGAAAATGACAAGGTTATGTTACCAATGCTATCAATGCCGATTGAAACTGAACCAAAAGTTAGAATTTTGCAACAATGAATGTCTAGCCAAGTTTTAGCATGAGAAAAAGCAAAGCAATTTTTTAATGAAGGAAGTGTTTTAGATTTAATAAAAATCGATGGTGGCGGTGCCGAAACACGAAAAAAAGTTTATACAGACGCGAGAGTTTCACAATTAATAATTAAAAAAGCAAAGACAAGATCAGGATGACAAAATCCGCCGGAGCCACCAGAATGACCAACAGGTGATGATATTGAAGTTAATGATAGTTCATATACTGCTGTTGCTGATTGAGTTGATAAAATTGAATGATTTAATAGAATGTGAGTTACTACAACAAATAATTATGGTGTTGTGCAACTAGAATTTAAGTATTTGCCAAAAATTGATAGTCTCCAAAAAGTATTATTAGACATGTTAAATTATACATATAACTACCGAACAAATTTTAAACACGCAGAATATTGAGAGGATGAAAAATTGCCTGGTTGCGGGCAACCTAAAAATGCCGTGGCTAAATTAAAAGAAAAATTTGTCGGCCAGAAACCTGAAATCGTTATTACTAACCTTTTCGAAGATTGAAAATTTGAAAATCCTAAATTAATAAATCATCCTTCGGTACAAATATTTAAGCAAATTATTTTAATGTTATCAGAATATATTTTTTCAATTAATATTGGTTTAAATGATGATTACAAACTTTTATTACCTTATTATTTTGAATTAAAGTCGGAAACAATTTTAGAAGATGGGGAATATAAATTTAAAGATGTGGAAGTTATTTTAAAATCTGAATATTTTAACTTTGAAAATAAAAACATTAAACTTATTAATAATGATATCTCCCAAAATAAATTATTTAAATTGAATAGTAATCAATTCAATTGGTTACCATTAATAAATAATTTGGAAGCAAATGATATACCGAGCTTATTACCAAAAGACATAAAACTTGCAGATGGAAATTATGGAAAAAATTTTGTTAATTTTATTATTGATAAAAATAATTTAAATTTAGTAATGAAAATTTATGGTAGTGGCTTAGAGAAATTGTGAAGTAATTTTGAGTGAATGAACGAAGTAAATAAATTTGGTAACATTAATAGTTGTAAATTTACTTTAGAAGATGAAATAAAAACTTTTAAAAGATTAGAAGTTTCAGCAATCTTTGGTAAAGGAAAATATAATTTTGAAATTGAAACTGATGATAAATTAATTAAAATTAATAATATTGATTTATTTAATGATAAAATTAATTCGTATTCATTATTAGAAATTTAAAAGAGGACTAAATGGTCCTATTTTTTGAAAAATATTTTTCAGGATATTTTCCGTCTCATTCTATATATTTATATTTATCTCAATCATCCGTTTTTTGATAATTACATGATAATGATCCATCCGGTTTATTTGTTTCTTTATTAATTCTTATTCATATGGGGCTATTGCAGTATACAATTTCACCATCACTCCCTAAGTAATAATTATTTATTTTTTTTGTTTTACTATACGCTATTATTCCTAAAATTATTCCTACAAAAATAAATACTTTTAAAGCGTGTGATATACCTATACGTAATAATTCTTTTTTTTGACATTTATAAATAACTCCTCCAAAAATTAATTAATTGGTACTAAAAAGAGACCTTATTTTTAAAAAGGTCTCTTTTCTTGTTTTTGAAATCTAATGCCGGCTGGTCGGGTTGCTTTCACAAATGAAGCGTCAATATACTAGCATTTTATTAAGATTATAAAAAATCTCGGCACCGCTTTTCAACCTGTTAGGGGTCCGCGTTTAGCAGGACCTTGGGGACCCTGACTTTATTGAAAGAACTTCCGTAATTTTTTTAATTTTAATAAACAACTAGATTATACACGATTATACACGACACGATTATACACGCAGATTTTGTGAAAGTCAACCCTCCCAGAGTCTTACTTTTTAAAAAATAGTGTATAAATTAAGTTATAATAATTGTGAATTAAGTTTAAGGAGGGAAATTAAAATGAAAAGAAAAACAATTAGTTACAGTGATGAAATGATTAAAAGTGGTGTAGAGTTAAATAAGAAAAATAAGTTTATGAAAGCAATTTCTAAATTATTGGTTAAAGATTAAAATAATTAAATATGTTTACGCGAGGTTGGATTTTTAATTTGGTTTTACCAATGGATAGTAAAAATAATAAATAAAAAGCATCCTTATAAAATATGTTATATTTATAGATAACTGATTGCCCCCAGAGTTTTTTTAAAAAATAGTGTATAATTAAGTTAATAATGATAGGGGGGTGTCTTAATCATGGAAAATAATAATGTTATGGATATGGCAAAATATTTAATTCATAAAAATCCAGCTTTATTTAACTCAAAACAACTTTTTAAAAAAATGGCTTAAAAATGTATAAGGGGGAATTTATGCTTCATAAATTGCTTCATTTAGCACAAGTTTTTCATTTATTAATTAAGAATAAACCTTTATTTAGTGTAAACGAAGAAGTAGCTTATAACAATGGACCTGTTATTATAAGTATTCGCAAACAACATAATAAACCTTTAATTTTTAATACAAAAAGCGAAATTAATTTAAGTAAAGAAATTAAAAGTTTTATTGATAATATTTATTTATTTTTTGAAGACGCAAACCCTGATGAACTATTTGAAATAACACATTATGATCAATGCTGAAAGGAAACATTAGACTTGGTACATAACCTTTAATTTTATCTACTATTTTGATAATATTATTTCCTAGGTGAAGCACAAATGTTAGATAAATACAAAGACGAAAACGAATTTTATAGTCTAA
>JAODGA020031469.1:0-14424 GCA_027574885.2 Drusilla canaliculata | reverse complement strand
CGGACTCCGCAGCGGCGGCGCCGCTGCGCGCGCCTTCAGCGACGACGCCGCCGCCGGCGACGACGGCGACGACGATGATGGTGGCGGCGGCGGCGCGCGGTTTTCCTTCGTGCTGCGAGAAATCGTGCGGAAATTCGGCGACGAGCGCACGCCGCGGAATGCATGCGAAAGTCAAACGCTGCGTCGCCGCGCAACCATCGAAACGCTTGCCGATTCATTGTGTGCCATTTTTGCGATTCAGCAACTAGTTTCACACTGATATTTCTGCTTTACAAAGCAATATTTACTCACTTCTTAAGCGTATTTAAAATCTTTCGTTATTTTATACTACTTTACAAGTTTTTAACTTGCCAACACATGTCAGCGAGTTAAAAACTCAACAAAACTTTACTGAGCGAGTGGTGTACAACGTTTTTTTAGCTCAACTCGCTCTCACATCACTTAACACAAGTTTGAAAATCTATTTTTCCCACGACTACATTCTAGAGTTACGATATGAGCTTCATATCAACACTCGTTACGATATGGGATACGATCGCCTTTTCCGAAGCGTTTATTTATTATGATGAAAATTTAAGTCGTGGGATAAATAGCGTACATAAACTCGTTGATAAGTTTTTCACAACTTGGCCTCCGGCCGCATGTGGATACTTCCTTGTGCGATAAACATCACTTATCGAGCTCGTTACGTAATATACTATTTCAATTATATGAACTACGCATAGATACAAATGATGGATTCGACCAATCACAACGCAGCTTTACTTGTTTTCTCAAACTAGTTTATTTATTGATTAGTTAAATCTTCCTATCGGGAGAGGTAAGCGAAAAGAAATATTTGTACCATCCAAATTATTCTCAACGTTCATTAAATTTCATCCATACAACTAGTATTCCCCAAGTCCAAATATTTGTTTGTTCTAAACATAGATAGGTTAAATGAGGTAAAAGAATAATTCTTTATCGATAATTGTAATTTAATTCTATAAAAACCACTCTAAAACCAATTTTTCTTTGATTTTAGAACTTTTTGGAATGAACATCACTTGTACACTACAGATGTTTAGACTTAGGTGAGATTACTTTACCTGTAATAATTGTAAAAACATTTGTAAACGTGTGGTCATAAAATTAATGACTTCGTACATCAGTAATAATGTCATTATTATATCGGAATGACATTAATATTGACCGTGTAGTCTAAAACGTTGGAATGACGTGCATGTAATACAATACATGGAATGATGCAGTTAATGTCATTATTGGTAATGTCATTATTACTGATCGTGTAAGAACCCACAAATGATTTTTAGACACTACACGGTCATTAATAATGTCACCCCGATAAAATAATGACATTATTACTGATGGTGTACGAACCCCTTTTAGAAAGTCTGTTTTTGTAAAATAGTCAAGAAAATAGCAAATAATTTCATACAATTGCGGTAACAACTGACAAGAGTATAAAAAACATTTTTTTATTCTATTTTAAGCTGAAATTTGCTAAAAAAAATCAATTTCCTTCATAAACATTACTTTATTATTGAAACAAGCACTCCAACATCAACCATACAATAAACTAGTTTAGTTGTAACTATTTGGATACCCCATTCTTTATAATAACAATTTGTTGTTATTTGTTGTCCATCTGGAAATTTCTTCAGGCCATACCCACTATGAAATAAAACATCTGAAAATTGAACACCAATTAGTGATCTAAAAATAAACTAAAATCTAATAACATTCTAATTAAATATCAGTGGTAGTGACGAATATGTTATAATAATCACAATTATTCATAAACAACTTGAATACATCATGTTAACTTGGTTAAATATACAACAAAATATAAACTTTTAAAATATATACCTTTTAAATCCACAAATTGTAAGCATCCACAAATTGATAAATGTCAATCTGAAACAAACGATTCTCATCAAAAGCCATAAAAAAACATCACTAAATGTTAAATTAAAAACAAACTGAATCAGTGGTAGTGACGAAACTATATTAATAATCATAATTATTCATTAACAACTTGAATGCATCATTTTCAAGAAAATTAGGTGAAAAACATAAGGAAGTAAAATTTTACCTTTTTGGTTGAATAATTCTCATCAGTTAGCAGTCTTGCAGATTTTGAACCTAAAAATAAATTACTTTAATAAACATAGTTAAAAAACAACATAATAAAGAATTTATGAACAACAATCAGTGGTAGTGACGAATATATGCAAATAATCATTAATATTTTCATTTTCAACTTGAATACATCATTTTAGTGGTTAGAAAAGAGAAAAACCAACAAATGTTACCTTATTTCATTATTGGTCCTCCATCTTGAAAATCTTCAACCACCATAACCTAAAATTTAAAGAATAAACTCAGTAACATGGTATAGCTTCATGTAATTAGAAAGTAAATCAATAAAAATCAGTGGTAGTGACGAATTATAAACAATTAATCAGTTTAACTTCTCATGTACAACTTGAATACATCATATTAGTTATTTTTTTTACAAATTAAAGAAAATTATTTACCTTGACAATATCTGCAATATCTTCAAAGTGACTCATAACCTGAAAATAGACATAGTGTAAGTAAACCTTTATAAAACAACAAATTAAAAGAAATTCATGCATCGACAATCAGTGGTAGTGACGAATATATGTAAATAATCATTAGAATTATTCATGTACAACTTGAATGCATCATATTAGTATCTGTAAAGATAAATTTACAAAACTTTGAGATAATCACCTTTCAATATATGATTCTTCATCTTATTATTGGAATAGAACCTGAAAACTAAACAAATTGTATTAGAATATTGCAAAAAATGTTGATTATTAATTCATGCATGAGTATATAATCAGTGGTAGTGACGAAACTTGATATTAATCATGATTATCAGTAACTTTTTGTATACATCATTTTCATGCATGATAATTTGAAGTTATATAAAGACAAAATTACCTTTCAAATCAACGTTTGGATGTGACGAACTGAAAATACCTTTGAAAAGAACTAGAAAGTGACTTCAAAGAGATTTATTAACATATAAAATTAAACTTTCGACGTAAGGGTAAGATTCGTAGCGTTTACGAAATATACTATACTAACTTAGAGGTCAACGACCCCGTCCTCGCGGCTTCTTCCCTCCTCGGCCACCACCTCCGCCTCGTCCAACACCACCGCCTCGTCCACGACCTCCACCGCGTCCGCCACCGCCCCTCAGGCGTTTCCGGACGCCCGAAGACATCTCCATGTCGTCGTCGTCACCTTCGCCGTCACCCTTACGCTTCTTGCCCTTCTTACCGCCGTCGAGGTCTTTCATATCCAGCTTGGCGAGTCGCTGCGACTCGGCGACGCGCTCCTGCAGCACCATCACCTCCTCCTCTTCGGTTTTGTACAGCGGGAGTTTCTTATCGATGAGTTCTTCGATGCGCTGGTACAGCTCGACGTCGTATTGGGAGACGAATGTCACTGCTTTGCCGGAGCGGCCCGCGCGCGCCGTTCGACCGACGCGATGGATGTAGTCTTTGCTGTGCGTTGGTATGTCGAAATTCACCACCACATCAACGTGTGGAATGTCCAATCCTCTAAAATCGAAGATATTTATGTTAGAGGTTTTCACAACTAGAAGGGAACTTCACATGCACGTAAACCCGTCCATACCGTTACAGTTACGCTATGAAGTTCATATCAACACTCGTTACGATATGAAATATTAAATACGTAATATACTATATATATACCTGCTCGCAACATCAGTTGATATCAAAATGGAGCGATTCTTAGCCTTGAATTTATTCAACGCTGCCAAACGCTTGTTTTGCCCCATTTGCCCATGAAGTGGGACGGCGGTGAAACCCAAATTTCGCAACATCAACGCCGTGCGGATCGTATTATTGCAAGTGGAGCAGAAGATCATGAATGTGTTCCCAGCCATCTCATTCAGAAGGTGAACAAGGTAGACATCCTAAACAAATTTGATTATTCTCAAACTATGTTTAATCAAAAATATCGCTGATAAATATGGTGAACGGTTGCGCTAAACCTACCTTAAACTTAACGGGAACAAACAAATAATACTGCTGTAGTTTCTCAACAGTCTGATACTTAGTGGAGACCTCAACTTTGACGGGATCTTTCAAACACGCCCGCTGCAGCTTGTTCACCTTCTTCGTCATCGTCGCCGAGAACAAGAACGTGCGACGTTCGCGCGGAATCACTTTCAGGATCTTATCGACCTCCACCTCAAAATCCATATTCAAGATTCTGTCAGCCTCATCCATCACCAGGTATCTCAGCGCTTTCAAATTGAAGCCTTTCGTGTTTGTGAGATGATCCAAGAGGCGGCCGGGTGTAGCAATCAGTATGTGTGGCTTCTTTGCAAGAACTAACGCCTGCGACATCATATCCATCCCACCCACAATTACGGCACATTTGACGCCAATTGAAGCACCAAGTGCCTCAAATTGTTCAGAGATTTGAAACGCCAGCTCGCGTGTGGGTGTGAGTATCAGCGCAAAGTAGCGCTGCGGATTTTGCAGCAACGATTGCAGGATGGGCAACGCAAACGCGGCGGTTTTGCCGCTGCCGGTTTCGGCGAGACCAATCACGTCCTTCCCCTGCAGCGCAACCGGAATGGACTCGCGCTGAATCTTCGACGGCGCTTTCCATTTCAGCTGCTCGCACGCTTTGCAGAGCACATCGACAAGACCCTGGAATTACTAACGGGATGTATCAAGGCATGTAAGGTTAGTTTCTGCGAGGGATTTAGTGGCGCTGATGAGAAGCACGTGGTCTTACCAAGTCCTTCCATGTTACGTTCGTGGTGTCCTCTTCGGGGTCAACGATGTCGGGTTGTTCTTGGCTGGTGGCTGCTTCGGCGTTCTCATCGCCGCTGTCTGAATTTCTGGAGTCTTCATCGCTTTCGTCAAGGAGATCGGACATGGTGGATGATAACAGGGCGACAACACGTGTGAAAATGAATGGCGATGGCGTGAAACAGGCTTGAATCGGTTGTGTAAAGATCGGCGTTGAATAAACCGGGTCGGTGCTAGTCGGCGTTGTAAATTCGGCTGTGTTGAAGTCGGCACTAAATTGTGGGCAATTTTATTGAAAGTTGTGCAAAATTACTTAATGGCTGACTAATTTTATGTTATTAAACTTTAAAGTTTGTGAAATATTATACAGTATTGTTTAATATGGATGCCAATTTGTCTTTTGTTGTATATTTACCAATTTATCAATTTATGTAAAGCAATAATTTATTGTTTATTTTGGAAAATATCATTCTTACAAGCAAATTGTGATAATTAGATGAAATATAACAAAATACAATAAAAATGTTTCAAGATATCTTTCTAGTCGAAAACCACCTCGCCGGTCTGTGTAATGCCGAGTTTGAACGTTCGGTGATGGTCGGTATGAATCGGTGATGATCGGAACAAAATGTCAACGCTCCCTTCCGCGTAATCTCAACAAGCAAAACCTTTAAATATTTCATCAATAACCTAAAATAACCATCAATTAACTTCCCACAAATGCAACACAAGTGATAAATACTTCGAATATGTGTTCATTATATCCATAAATTCGTATTTGTACAAATTGTACACGCAAAAAGTTTTCGCAAACACTTCGTAAACATTCGCACGGCAATATTGCGATTCGTGCGTGGTACTGCACGCATGCGCAGACAGCGTCTGCGGCTCGCGCTGATTGGTCGCTATGCGCGGCACTCGCCGAATGTGCTACTGAAAATGACCATTGTCAAACGCGTTTCAAACCCATTCTAGCACATAGGCTCACACTACTCTCGCGCCGCGTGTGTGTGTGTGTATGCCGCAAAACCGAGTGGCTCGTCTCCGTGCGCCGCTTGCATCCACCTCGGCGGCGATCCATCGCGGACACACGTTGCTGGACGTCGCGAAAATGACCGTCGTGTCACCGTCAAACTAACGCCAGTGATACGTGCCTGCGAGTGCGTTGTGCTGAGTGTGTGCGTGCGTGCGTGTGTGTGGCTGCGCGCGCCAGCGCGTGTTTGTGTATGTGCACGAAAACGGCAGAGGAAAATCCGGATCGCCGTTTCTCAACGATCCGCGCAGCGTAAGTGGATTTTCGTGCCGGCGGCGAGCGCATCCTTGCATGTGTCACATTGTGCGTATGTGTCAGTACAGTGCGAATAATTGGGAGACACGGATAGGTGTGTATGCGAGTGTGTGCGCTGATTGGCGTGTGTATGTACACAGGTTGGTGTTGCAGGTGTGTGTGTGTTTGTACGTGTGTATGATTAGTGTGTGTGGGGTTGTGTGAGTGTGAGTACGGTCGGCTGGCTCTCGCTTACGAAACGCTGTTCAGCGCACAGCGCGGCTCCCCCGTCTCGTTCGGGTTCGCGCACGCAGCGCTGCGTTTTCGGCTAGGTGAAGTCGAACGTGTGTGTGTGTTGCGGGCAGCGAGGCAGCAATAACCTCGCCAGCGAGCGCATTGTACATCCTTGTCCTTGGCGTGCGTGCGCGGTGCGCTGAGAGTGCGGTGAGGTGAGGTGAGCGAGCGCGCACCGAGGTCGGCGAGCGAACGCGCCGTCGTCATCATCATCATCACCACCGCCAACCGTCATCATCGTCACCATCGTCCTAGCGGCGCACCGCCTGGAGCCGCACCGTGCGCGAATGTGTCGGGCGTGTAGGTGATTTCATCGTCCGCTTCTTTTGTCGCGCGATGCGCAGTTGCACACGCAGGTGCCGCCTGCGCACGGCGCCGACGACGACGTCGTCATCGTCGTCATAACCAACTGAGACACTATTGTGCGAAAGTTGTTCACTGCGACATCCTGGTGGACATGTCCACCCCCTAAATTCCAAACTCTGTGCTTATTTGGCTGTGAGTGAGTGTGTCTCTGTGTGTGTGTGTACGAGTACGTGTTTGCCGTGGTGTAATCCTCCTGCACTCTCGCTGTCCTGCTGCAGATGGCGTCGTCCAACTCCAACTTCGAGGCGCGCGTGCTGATGGCGAAGGGGAAGCGCGCCGCCGCCACCTATCTGCGCGCCGTGCAGTCGGCGTGGATGTGGGACGACACCGCGTCGCAGCATCTCAACCAGGTGCTCGACAGCCTGCTGAATCCGGCGAACGTCATCAGCGAGTGGGAGACGATCGAGTGGGTGAAGTGGCTGATCGCCGGCGGCTGCACGCCGGACGAGTTCGCCAGCACGGTGCGCACGTTCGACAACGCGACCACGTGCGGCCTGGTGTGGACGCCCAACTTTGTCGCGTACCGCTGCCGCACGTGCGGCATCAGTCCGTGCATGTCGCTGTGCACCGAGTGCTTCAAGAAGGGCAACCATCAGCGGCACGACTTCAACATGTTCCTCAGTCAGGCGGGCGGCGCGTGCGATTGCGGCGATACGTCCGTGATGAAAGAGACCGGGTAAGCACGAAGCCCCCACCGACATTTGAGAGCGCCTCTGTAAATTGCCATTTTCTGTTTAGATTCTGCGACCGCCACGGTCCGAACAAATCCGTGAATAAGGACCAAGCGCCCACGGATTTGATGTGCGTGGCGCAGGCGATGATGCCGCGGATTATCCTCCGGCTGGTGCAGCACCTGCGCGAGCATTACTCCGGCGGCACGGAGACCAGCCGCAATCCGATACACGACGCCGACGCGTACATCACGATGCTGCTGGACTTCAACAATATGGGCGGGTTGATGCGGCGCGTGATGACGACGGCGCTGACCAATCCGCAGCAGTACCGGCTGCTGAACGAAGTGCCCGATCCGCCCGTCACCGACTACGATCAGTATCGCGCTGATTCCAAGCGTATCTACGAGGAAGCGCTCTGCTCGCTTCCGAATCCGGTGTTCATGGACGAGCACAAAGACTGTCCCTCGCTGCAGAAGGAACTCGTGCACAAAACGTTCCTCGAGGAGCTCGTCTTCTGGACCGTGAAATTCGAATTTCCGCAGAAAATCGTCTGCCTCTTGCTGAACATGCTACCAGATCCTGACTACAAGGAAGCGCTCACGCGCGCGTTTGTGCTGCACTACAGCCGGATTTCGAAGATGCTCGAACGCAGTCGCGATCCGGATATGCTGAGCAATCGCGTTGTACACGTCAGCGTACAGCTGTTCAGCAACGAAGGACTCGCATTGCGCATGACTGAACAGCTCAACCTGCTGCATGTTATGGTTGTCAGTCTGAAGGAGATGATGGGCAAAATTCTCATCCAAAACACTTTACACGGTAATATTTTACTTAATTACAGTCGCTTACCGATTCTAAATTTGGCACTTTTTGTAGATCCTGCAAACAATTTCCATGAAGTGGTTGATTGCGGGCAGTCTGTAATGAAAGATCACTGTTATTGGCCGCTCGTGAGTGACCTGAACAACGTGTTGTCACATAGACCCGTTGCGTGGCGCTTCATGTTCGACGATTCGCTGCTGGAGATGTGGTTCACGTTCTTGGCCATGTTCCAGGGCATGAATGTCAACCTGCGGGAGCTCACGCAGCACGTGGAGTTTGAACCGAATACCTACTATGCGGCATTCAGCGCCGAGCTGGAAGCGAGTGCTTATCCAATGTGGGCGCTCGTTTCGCACCTGGTGGATCATAACACGGCGAATCTGACGCGCCGCGTGCTTACTGCTTGCTTGAATGCGTTGCAGGAATGGCTGGATGCGATTAGCTATACGAATACGAATGTGGTAAGTTTACAAAAAGACGTTAAATAACCAAATACATTGGATTGAAATATGTCTGTTGTAGAAATACTCCCTGCAGGTATCATTTCACTTGCCACTGCATCGCTACCTCGCCGTGTTTCTCTGCCAAGCAGTCGCGAAGCAAGGAATTGCGCTAAACGAAGTCCTCCCGTCCTCAGAGATGCTTAATTTGCTAATGATGCATCCGCTGCGAGTTCAAGTAAGTTTTTGCATCCCTTTTATTAACTATAAATCTGCAGTCCGCAAGAAATTGCCATAAATTGCGATAATTGGCGATTATGACGACATTCACAGTCCGGTAACTGTTGAAAAACATCCTATGTGGAACGCAAAATCGTAACGGTGTATGTTTGAAACGTTTATTTTACTTTAATCTAATTTAGACTAACGCTACATTATTGAAATCACATTTACAATTATTCTCGCGCAAAAGAAGCGCCTTATATCTCACGGAACTCACTAAAACAATAAGTATAGAATGTTGCGTATAGAGGTGGTGGTTAGTTGATGAGCAAGTCGGGATTCAGATCGTTGATCGCGTTCTCCAGCAGCGTGTGGTAGTTGAACGTGATGATCTTCGGCGCGACGAAGCCGCCGAAACTCTGCAGCCCCTTGTGGTAGATGCCGGCGCCCGCGAGCAGCACTGGTATCTCCGACACCACGTCCTGGCTGTCGAAGAACGGTATCGTCGTCTGCGCCACGTCGCGCTCGAGGTCCGTGTGCGTGAACTGCAGATACATGTCGCTGTGGCTGTCCGGCTGCGACTTGGCCTGCGTGCGCGTCGGTATATCGCGTCGCTCTAGATCGAGCTTCTTCCTGCGTGCAACAAATAGCAATTAGTACGCGCGGTCGAGTCACGGTTTGGTAGCACGGGCTTACAATCGATAGGGTCGAAAGAGTCCCAAAGAGTAGCTTGAAGAGAAAGAAGTTCAGCGAGTTTCAGAGCAAAGTTCAAAGCAAACATTGACCAAGAATAATGCACGTTTGTCGCCGAGTTGTGCGACTCATGCATGTAGAAATTGTAAATTTCAATAGTCACCTAGGATTAATGCGTGCTGCATCTGTGTTGTGGTTGCTCTTCCAGTAGCTCTTCTCGGGATAGAGTTGGCCGGTGACGAAGTCGAAGGACGTGAGACGGATTTGGAAGTTTAGATGTGAGCCAAGCATTTGGAATCGGACACCTAAAGTTTCGTAATTTGGTAGAATGCGTCTTACTCTTAAAAAATACAAGATTTACCAGTTAGAACTTGATCTGGCGCATCCGTTTCCAAGTCATCCAAATCCATAGCGCGACTTTCATAGGTCAGGGTGTGGAAGTCCACGCCGTTCTTCACATTCCTATCGGTAATGTTGAAACCATTCACGGGCACCCATTCCACTTGAGATATCTCGCCACCTTTACCAAGGTGACCTTCCTGAATCTGAAGGTGTATTATCCGTCCGACTTTCGTGAAGCGTATCCCGGTTGCTACCCTATAATGCAATTAATTAGATTAATACGGTATAGGAAACAAGGAAATACGAGTTACTTGTTCTTATCGGTACGGGTTACCGCTGATTGTAGACTGATGTAACGATCTGAATTGCTGCCCTGCTCGTCACAGATGCACATGCAATACGAGCAGTGCCAGAAGATCCAACGCCACCAACTGTCCACCGCAATCGTACTTTTCGCGCAGCCACCCTTTTGCTGGCCGTAGACGCGGCCGTCTTTATACTGCACGTACTCGTAGCGTCGATTCGTTCCGGATGCGGCTGGACACACCAGCGAATCGGAATCGACGAACTCGCAGTTGATGATCTTGCCATTGCACCGCCGCTGCTGCTTGCAGTAGAGATTCATGTAGCACGAGTGGCTCTTCGTGTACTTGTACTCGGCGCAGTTTTCCCGGCACGTGCCTTGATCGTTCAGATCGACTTCGTTTTGAATGTAGCCCTGCAGCAATTCGGTGATTTCCAGATAGTTCTTGCCCTTGATGTACCGCGCCGGATCGCAGATCCACAATTGGCGCGAGGCGCGCGATAGAGCATGGCGTATGGCTTCGGCGGTTTCCCGCGTGCGCTCCAGATACTTGTCGCGCATTATTTCACTCTCATGCGTAAAGTTACCCTTGCCGTACAGACGCAACAGCATGTAGGAGAACTGTACCATCGCGTAGGCCTTCAACTCGGTGGCGGCCGCCGTGTTGTAGAGATTCAGCAGCATTTGCTGTGGTGATTCGTGGATGTTACACAATGTCACCCCATCGGTTTCCTATCTCATAAAAAGCGAAATTAAATATTCGTAAAAATAGAATCGTAGCATTGGAAAGTAAGACAGAAAGAGGAATGTGGAGCAGTACCCTGAGTGCGCTTAGGAATAGATTTTCGTTGATTTTGAGCTCGTGCAATTTGCGCATGGTCGCCGGCATGCTGGCCTTGGCGTCGTTGAGCACCGTGTCGGCGAAGTCGATCCACGCCTGCCGCGGCGACGGAATGCGTCCGGCCGCCGTCTGCTGCGCCTGGAAGCGACGGAACGCCTCGTACATTGCGAAGATTGTGCGCAGCTCGGAGCTGACGCGTCCCCACACCCACGAGTTCTGCAGCGCGTCCAGGCCATAGCTGATGTCGTGCGAGAACTCCTTCAAAGCAGACAGCGGATTCACACTTCATGATCTCGAACGTTGCGCGGGCGTTACCAACCTGATTGAGCTTCACGTCGAAGCCCTGCAGCTTGCGGATCAGTATCAGATCGATGGGAACGCTATTCTTGTCGATCTCATTGGTCGCCTCCAGTGCGGCGTCCACCGTCTCGACGAGCTCGTCCTCCAGCCGCAGGTACACCTTGCGCAGCGCGTCGATGGTCAGCAGGGGAGGTTCGCGCGCGGCTCCAACGAGCACCGCAGTCCCTGCGGCGAGCAGGAACGCGGCGAAGAGACACTGTGGTCGCAGCATGTCTACGCTGGCATGCTACGCGCTCCTGAAGTTAGTTTCGATGCGCTGCAAGCACACGATCGCGAGCTTAGTAACGCACGTTGCGCAATCAATGCTACCAGAGTAGTCGTTTACATCAATTAGCTAGTTACAGCGTATCTTTGCGCGGAGTTTGTGCGAACATACACCTAATCAGCCACCCAGCGGCGTTTGCAAACAATAACTGTTTCAACATGCGTCATCGCGTGCGCATTATATACTCGCTTAGGTTTTTTTTTTGTTGGTGTGTTGCGCTTCTTTCTATTCAATTGTAGGATGCAGTGTATCGCTTCCTTTGTACACTCATACGTTCAGATATCTGTATAAATAACTACTTATCGATCGATTGCGCTTTTCCGCTGACACGCGCGAAACGTCGTGCAATTTTTCGCCCACCATCGAAATGTGTCTTCCGCGTTCATGTCGCTTCGCAAAATTGCGCACCGGACGTGCGGCTACTGGGTTTGATAGTCATTCAAACGGATATTTGTGTGTTGATATTACTGTCTAAACACGGTGATTAAGAAATATCGCGAGGCTGAACAAAAAAAACAACAACAATGGTGGAGGAAGCTGCGATGATAACGCATGTTGACAGCATCGCGCTGACATTGTAAAAAGAGCGCTTCTTGGAACGTAACTGATCGCTGCCTGTACGCCATAGTGTTTGGTTGAATTATCTGTACTCTAGACTTCAAACGTATTTAATTATCGCGATACCGGGTTTATTTATATATACAAAGCGTTTCACATGCGCACACGATAGACCGCGAGCCTTACAACAAAGATAGAATTTTAGAAAAAAATCTCAAGGTTTTCCAATCTCGCACGTTGAATGTATAATGGTGTTCTCGAACGCACTTTTGTAATAACATGCATTCAATCGCGCTGCATTGCGCGATTGTGGCACGAAAGTGCCAATTCGTCGATGTTGACTAAACTGGAGAAACCGGCATTCGACACAAACTTGATCAAATTCGTGCAAATACGTAACTTGTGCCATGCTTCGTTAGCAGGATCCGACCTGGAAAGCGCATGCATGACAATATTTGCTACACGATGCGTGTTGTATTTCAATATTCTGATCTATTTTAGCGAGGGTCACGAACTTACCGAAGCGCCACCTGCAGTGGTATCCGCAGCGTGTTGTTTGTTTCAACTAATTACCGAGATGTGTATGCGATGTGTGATAGCCGTCGGCGTTCTGTTATGATTGAGCGCTGCTGATTGAACTTAATTCGTCGCGAAGGAAGCGCGCTGCGGCGGCGGCGGCGGCGCGCAAACGAATCGCGTTTTAAGGTCCCCGGCGGTGTTGGGCGAAAGCCGCAAGCAAAATTCGTTTCTCGTACCTGTGCTCGTACGCTCCTGGTGTGCGCGGTGCTGCTGCTGGTACCTTCGTGGCTTCGACGTGGCTGACGTAATCTGCGAAAGTCGCGGAATTTGCGCGAGAAATGCAAACGCGGCGTGTGTGTGTGTGTGTGCGTGAGCGAGATCTGGGATTAATGCGCGCGTGCGACTGCTGCGCCCGCTCAACCAACTCTGCGGCGCGCAAACAATAACAGTACACTTGCTGGTCGCGTGGTCGTCGTCGCTGGTCGAGCGCGCCTGATTGCCGGCAATCAGCAGGAAAGAGAGTAATGGGTGCGAGCGCGCGCGCGCTGTTCAGCGTTCCCCGACATCACCTCCTCCTCCGACCTTTTGTGACGAGACTGGCATACGTCGCGATGAATGGGACGGTGGTCCACGCATGCGAGCCACTGGCCTTTTTTTTTGTTGTACCATGTGTTGTTTACCTGAAATACCTGCCCGCCGGGATATCCGAATACACGTGCTAGGACTAGAAATGCCCTGGTAACAATCAGACGCGCTTTAAACCAACTACCGCATTTGGGACCCATCAACGTTTCTATAAGAACCTAATTAGTATCTGCTACAACTCCCTTTAACGCGGCTCTTAATGCTGATTTTAATCTGTTTTAGCAGAACAGTTTTATAGGTCCCGTTAATGTCGATAATGATGATTAAGAATGGGGACAACTTTTGTACCCTGTTGTACCAATTATTCGGTGTTCTATTGTTGGCTGGATGGCTTGGAATCCATTGAGACATTCAGTCTAATTATTAAACATAATTTCTATTGTCTACAACAATCAGACTCCAAACACAAACCACAAACTCCCATCGCGTTTGGGCACGCCGCTGTCCAGTAATCATAAAGCATGGAAACATGCGTGTTGTTGGCGTGGAATATGAATGACTAGTTCTTTCTCTTTCGCCATTTGTCAATGTAGTTGGGCGACTTTCATTCCGCGGCGAGTATGATTCACCTGTCTTTCCTGTTAACAAGTTCATTGTTTGCTGCAGCTTGTGTGCGTGAATGTGTGACTCAAGTACAAGCTACCTCACACTTTGTACGTTTTGCTTTCGGGTGCCGGTGGATCTCATTCCGGTCAACCGGTTTCTGTGCCGACCTCACTTCTTCATTATTACCGCTCTCACTTAGTCACCACGCAAGGCTGCGGCGTTCATGTGAATGTGCACAAATTGATTCATTTCTTGATATGCGGTGTGAATCAGCGCAAAGTTCATAACTCGGGTAAACTGCCCACGTTCAAAAGGGAACAAGGATCGGGACACGTTTATGGATATAGGTTTTTTTTTTAGACTGTTTTAACAAACTTACGCTCAGCGAATCGACGATGTTGCTGCTGAGGAGGCCGCGCTGATTCGGTTTGAAG
>JAODGA020031452.1:0-23523 GCA_027574885.2 Drusilla canaliculata | reverse complement strand
ACGGTCCGCCCCTGTACGGCCGTCAAAAGTGGTCAAATTTGCAAACAATCAAACATTTTTATATATATATAGTGATAGCGTTTAAGCCTGCGCAATGCGCAGTTTGACTTTGAATTTTGATTTTGAAGTTTGAGTTTTAACTTTGACGTTTATTATTGACATGTAAATTCATCCCAACTTTATACTATTAATAAGTTATACCAGTGCACAGATCACAATTTTTATTATTTTGAAAATTTGTTATTTACAAAAGATAGATAACCCTTTATGGAACAACATTGCAATGAGATGAAAAGCCCTATCTCTTTTCCCTGACCTTCTATAAGACAATTACTAATTACTCCTACCACCACAGCACGTCCATGAAAGCTTTTTACAATTTTTCAAGATAGTAACATGCTAAGTTGGCAAATTAGACAGTTTTTTGCATATTATTTTTTTTTTCCATGAGTCGCACGGCCGTAAAAACCGAACAAACATACAAACACCCAAATATCCAAACATCTAAACATTTTTAGCTTTTTTATATATATGATATTAAAAACGTGCTGATGAAAATTGCAGATTGATGTGATTGCGAGTGGCAATCCGGAAGAGGAAGATTCAAATGGCGGAAGCGCGCACATCACGCATACCGGTGGCGTCGCCGCTGATGCTGCGCCGCTCGTGGAGTATGCGCATGAGAGGTGAGCGCGGCGGCGCACCGCCCCCGGCAACAACGCCACCACCGCCGTCGCCGCCGCGCCGCCAGCGCTCGTTTCACGCGGCGACGGCGAGCAGTACGCGGCCGGAAGCGGCCGACGACGGCGGCACCACGACGGGCGCGCGGAGGAACGGCGCGCCGATGGGGGCGCACGCCCCTAACGGCCTCTCGCATCGCACCCGCAGTCTGGTAAGTGTGCGCACGTATACACACCTACACACCCACCCACCCCCGCGCTGCGTGCCACGCGTCGGAGCAATCGCCGGCACCGCCAACGCGCGAGATTACCGCCGCCGCTGCTATTTTTTTGGGGTGGTCTATCGATCAGCCATGCACTCCGCTCGGCGAGGGTTGCAACACGCCAACGCCACGCATCCCCATTTCCGTGTTTACACGTTGCTGGGTTCAGTAGCACTCGGGTTAGTTTACCATACGCATCAGTGTCGTGTTCCACGAAAGTAACAAACAACTAGAAAAGCAAAAAAAACAACAAGCACTTCCTAAACATTGTATCATCATTTCCCTGATCAGTAAGTGAAGGAATTACATAAAGAGAGAAAATGGTAAGGGTCACCTCGGGAGCCGTACAAGGTCTATTTTTATTGCCACGTATATGTCAGAGTTCAGGAAGTGGTACAAGAGTATAATAATTGAGTTCTTATTATTACGAACTAGGATAGAAATGTAATGCATGTTTCGAAATCTACTCAATGCATCAGTAATTATTTATTATTCTAGCCCGTGTCTAGTTTCCTCATCTTGTTAACACCAACATGGTACCATAATCATATTTACATTTTACAAGATTACAATGTTGCAATGCAATTTTAATGCAGGTTTTACAAGCATTTATGAACGCATCACATGACTCCGTTATCGACTACTTGTTTTCGTTATATAGGTCAGTCTTGGCGCCCCCTGGGTTTTCCACCTCCAACCCCTAACCCCTACAACTACTTACAATACGTTTAAATACGTAATTTTCCGAAGAATTCTTACAACATCACGATACTCGATATATGGTCCCAAACACAATACTCCTAATAATTACTAATTTTACACTAGGATAGTTAAAATGTTATTAACTCTTCGTGGATTGTTAGAAAGCTCATAGTAATATTAATAATGAGGTTACAGAAGGCAACAGATGAACTGTAACAAAACTAACTAAACTCAAACGATGGGAAAAATCAGCGTGTTTCCGGCTTTCTCCAACAAATATTTATAAAATAAGCCCACATTAGCGTTATTCTAAACCACGTTAGCAGTTCCGGGTATGGTTAACATGTCTGGTACCATCAAACGGTAATGAAGCGCGTAAAGTTTCCTCACTCGACTTCCGTGTCGACGTCCTCAAAAGCGCTCAAGTATTAATTACTTAATAATTCATTTTCTGTTAGATTAATCACTGTGAATCGAGTTTCCTAAAGTGAAACGGCAGTAAATTGATAGTAAACGGTGCATTTTAATTAAAGCAATATGGATTGCAATATATTGCAATTTCCAACCTTACAGTTTCAATTAAATTGCAAGTGCTTATTTTGCTAGTGTAATGAGCGTTAAATTGAGCTAGAATTTGCCTATTTGTACTATCCATTCTGCATTAGGAGTTAATTAATACATTCCTAGATAACGGAAAATAGGCGATACAGACGGAAAAATGTGCTTGTGCCCAGTGTAACGCAACATGTCAACCGTCATCGCGACACATAAGCATGAAAAGTCGATAGTACGACCTTGAGTACACGTTAACGAAGTGAACTCGACGTACTAAAACAATAAGCATAATCAACTGTTATCGTAAAACAACAGATGAGTATATCCGATGTTTGCAAACAGCGTTTCCGCTTCATTGAAGTAAATTAAAATACCTTTCAAATATTATTGAAGTTATTAAGCTTTATTTGTAAGAAACCAGAATTCCGTCGTAACCACATGAAATAATTTAAATTATCCATGAGAAAACACGGTAAAGGCAAAACGCAGAGAAGAGATTTGAGTTCACACTGCGGTAGGCAAGCAATTACAACAGATGTGCGTTCATGCAGCAAGTTTATTTTTTGTTTTCAATGCGTAGCTTTAAATTAAAGCTTCGATAATTTGTTTGGAACATGCGATTAGGTTTAGGTGCGTCAATCTAACGTATAACTTTCTGCGACCTTCGCATGAGTCGTACTCTATTGGATAGTAATTGGAGTTGGGCAGGTGGTTATTAAAAAGATTGGTATGAACTGGTTTAGCTTCATTTTAAGATAGTCATGCGCAAAACACTGATATTAGCATGTTGATTGGTTTATGCCGGTGTGGAATTAGTAGTTCCTCATCTTAGTCTGTGGTGCATGTGTTGGTCCCGGTACACCTCTGAGAATACCCTAGCTGCAGTATTGGTTCCTATTGGTTACCAGCCATATTCGAATTTGCAGAGTCTGAATCTGAGCAATACGACATCGTCGCGTCTTGCATTACCGCAGGCGACGAGTGCTATGTCCTCGCCCCGTACGCCGCCAACGTCGCCCTCCGAGTACGCCCGCTCTCAGCAGCGATCACGCGCAACTGATTGGGACGCCGAGAGCATCACCAGCGGTATAAGTGGCGTTAGCATGGCTTCGTCTAGCTGTGACCATGCCTCGGTGGCGCGCAACGGTACCACCTTCTCGGGCCGCAGCATGAAGTACGTGTTCCACTGCAATCAGCATGCGGGACAGACGGGCGAGGACTATCTCACCCCCACTCAGCGCGCCCAGCGGCAGGTCCGTCGTCTCAAGACCCTTCTGCAGCAGGCCCAACGCGATCTGGACAGTCGGGATAGTGACATAGTCAAGCTCACCAAGGAGGTGGTTGAGTTGCGGTTGTACAAAGCGGCCCTCAGTTCGCCCGAGGAGCGCTCCAACTCGAGCGACGCGATCACCGTGAAGGAGAACCAACTCGAGGAGTTGGCCACCGACACGCCGGATGGCAATCCGACGACGAATAGTGAGATGACTAGTTCCTACACGGACTCGGGACACTACGACGACTATACCAACTCGTCGGTGCATTCCAAAGATTCGATGCTCTGTGATGAATTCAATGGATCGGTAAGCAGGTCGTCGACAGAGTATACTAGGTCAAATTTGAATTCCATGTTGTTATGTAGCCCTTCAAGAAGACCAAACACGAGATGGTGGACAAGTCCACAGTGGCAAATATGCTGCTTCGCGATTTGGAGTGTGAGCATCAGGAGCTGATGTCCGAGTATGAGAAGCGCATTCAGAATCTCGTCAAAGCGCACGAGACGGAGAATCAAGAAGTGCGTCAGAAACATAACGATAAGGTCGATGAACTCTTACAACGAATTTCCGAAATCAACAAGAAGTGAGACCCCCTATCCAATTACTCATAGATGCTCAGTGTACTCTGTTTACAGATATTGGGAAATTGTGCCGGAATTCGAAAATGCCAAAGAACGTATTCAAGAATTAGAGCACCAATTGGAGGAAGCACTGAAAAAACTCGAGGAGCAAGAAGAAAAACATAAGAAGTCATACCTACAGATGTATGCTCAGGGAAAAGAAGCTGAAAGACTGGAACACGAAAACAAGGTACCCAATCTAATTCAATTCAAGCAATCTATTATCTAGCTACAACCTTTGTTCATCTTATTCAGGTAATGGACTTAGCAGTGCCGAACCAAATGGTACCATCACGTATCTCCGTTCCCGAGTTACTGCAGCAGTTGCAGGTGACACAAGCTGAACTCGAGAACATACGTGTAAGTATCAAACGTTCCCAGAGAACCAAAGTGTGGCGTGCTCTTGATAACAAACAAAGCGCACACACTGAACACACCGTACACATAGTTATATATCGTCTGCGCACATGCGGACAAGTCTCATAGGGTGTTGCTTTGAAATTAACCCGGAACGCAAAAATAACTCGTTTTGTCCACCCATCTTGGCGTGCCATCTTGTGACTAATGACCGTTTTGTAGGACATTGATTACGCGCCTTCCGTATCATCTTGCTCGCCATCTAACAGCTTGCAACCACTGCTCAGTGCAAAAGAGGCTGTGACTTTATGGGTGTTAGGTGCCAGGAAGGTAAAGTGTCGCATCTGTATGCTCCTTACGTAGATACTTCTATTATTTAGATTTGACATGGTCCTGGAAGCAGATTGAGGAAAGATTTTGATTTGCCTATTCACGCCTAGTTGCACCAGACACGTTCATTTAAATCCTCAGTTGTGTTTTATGTAGACTTCCTTAAAATGCTCTTATTCTGCTTTTGATTTGGGATGTTTGAGTTTGCACTTTTTCGCACTCTCTCTATATTTGGTAGCGCCTAGTTGAAGGGCTCACGGAGTGGAATTGCTTGCAGGCGATGTACAAGCAGGTAATGGAGGCGAAGCACAAGAAGATTGATCCGGAAATCACGCTGCAGTTCCTCAAATCGGCGATCTACTACTTTCTCACCGATAAGGAGAACAGCCAAGGGCATCTGCGAGCGATCCAGAGCATTCTAGGTTTCACGCCTAGTGAAATCGCCAACATCGAGAAATCGCGCACGTCCTAATCCTGCACCGATATTGCGTGTTACTCGACTCTAGCTGAATTTATTCATATGTCCACCGGTTGAACGGTTGTGACTAGTTATTGAAATAACCACCAACTCGAAATGCCTCGGGAAGGTAATGATCATGTGGCAACGACACAGAAAATCAAAAACTCAAGTTTTTACGAAATCTTTACAAACACCAAGATCAAATCATATGTATACAAAACTAATTTGATAGGAGGCACCTTGAACGAGTGGTTATTACCTTTCCGAACGCATTACATTGTTGTCCATTATTTGTACTATATTGTTGAACAATTGTGATTTGGTAAGCGTAGGAACGACGAAGAAACCAAACTGAGTCCAAATAGTCATTT
This sequence comes from Drusilla canaliculata, assembly GCA_027574885.2. Taxonomy (NCBI): domain Eukaryota; kingdom Metazoa; phylum Arthropoda; class Insecta; order Coleoptera; family Staphylinidae; genus Drusilla; species Drusilla canaliculata. The sequence continues at coordinate 17,911 of JAODGA020031452.1, read as the reverse complement.
TTTATGCGTTACTGACTCTAACGCAGCTGCTACATTACCACTTTTTTTATTTAAACTAATTATTTGATGACATTGGTAGATAGGGAATAAGTGATAAAGGCCTTGCGAATCTGTCCGGATTGTGTTTGTATTTTTATTACAAAACTACAGAACACATCAGTGAGAAAACAAATCGAGAATAAAACAATTGCATTCATTGCAAAAACAGTATTTTCGTAATTATTTTGCTTGTTCGCAAATTATATTATATAGCGCAGGTGACTACAAAACATTTAAAAAAATGTATACAATAATTGATACTTGATAGTGAAATATTTACAAGACACTCGTAATAGTGACAGGCGGTAGGAAAGCAAACATATATATATTTATTGTCGTATTTAAGCTACAAATAAGCAAAAAACACCACTGTAACGTGATTTCACTTTCACGTGTATTTTACGTGGACTACTTTCGTTAGTCATTAGCGTTTTCTTGTGATTAGTTGTAAGCGTTTACTACTGCAAAGACGTTTGTAATGTTACGAATATGTTTTGGTATGTAAGACTTGGTCGGAATCGTGCAATATGAGCGAAAATTTGATTCAAACACATCGGCACACGCATCATCCAGTAAATGGAGTGTGAACATGCACTGAAATTCGTTTGATATCTTTTTGTATTATTTAAAATGCACGTTTATCTGTTTTGTTTAATTAAGACGAAGTAAATATATCATCTTTGTTTCATTGGGATAATGTATGTATGACATAGAACAACTGAGGTAACAAATAAAACTAAGCGAATTATTAATGTGGTGCTTTTTTTATAGACAAGATGGTGGACTATCTTATAATTAATCTAAGACGTGTTCCTTAAAACATAATTACCTTTTCCCACGACCACATGCAAAAGTAGTCATATTGTGCAACTTTACATGCACGGAAACCTGACAATACGGTTCAACAGTTACGGTATGAGTTTCATATCAACACTTGTTACGATATGAGATATCGATCATCTCCACAACTTCTACGTGCGATAAACAACACTTATCAATCTCGTTACGTAATATACTGTAGTCTAAACATCTGAATATCTAAAATATTGTATTGAAACCATGGTTACGAATAAAATGTCAGTAAATAAGGAAATTTAAAAACGTCATTAGGTGAAAATTATTACTCAAAATTGCTAGTTATATTTACAGACCCTAATAAGGAGATTGTATTTTATTAATCCTTCCTTAACGGCGCGCAGCCTCTGGAATACCAACTGCCACGAAAAAATATATAACGATGGATGAATACATGGAAGGCCCAGAAGAATTTTTCGCAAAGCAAACGATTTTTGAGGACAACCAGAGGCTGAAACGGCAGCGCTCACCCTGCACGGTACGGCTACCGATGCAGAAAACCTATGTAAAGAAGATCATATGCGGGCCGGACGGTACGACAACGACGACCACCATCAAGACGGTGAAACATACCAGCGCACCATTGGCGAGCGACGACTACGACGAGAACTACCTCTCGCCGCCGGCGCACGATGAGTGCATGCGCCCGCAGGAGTCGGCTGTTGGCCTCGGTCTGCCGCCGCGGAATTTCACCAAATTGCCCAATCAGCCGCCGCCCGGCAAGCACACGGGCGGCAGTTACCACGCACCACCGCCAACCTACAACCTGCCACCGTACTGCCCGCCGACGTTCTCCCGCGCGCAGGTGGAGAGCGTCAGCAGCGGCGACATTCCAATGCATCACAAGGAGCAGCGAACGCATTCCTTCCGGATGTACGCGCCGCCCACCACACCACCGCACATCGATCAGGGTATACCGTTCACCGAGCGCAAGACACGCTTCGCCAAAAGCGAGATGCTCCACGGCGAGCTCACGTCACCGCACATCTTCACCGTGACGGCGGCTGCACGCCCGGGTAATTTCGGCTACGACGGTGCCAGCAGCGACGACGCCGACGTGAACAGCTACCGGGTGGACGTGTACAATCACATACCGGTGCAGCTGTCACAGTTCGAACCCGTCGCGGTCAACCGATTCGTTGACAGGCAGCTGACCAACGAGAACGGCATGGACCTGTACAGCGAAGAGCCTCCATACTACTGTCATCCCGACTTCGCAGGTTCACAATGTTACTTTATCAAATGATTACAACGCTTTCACACAATGCAACCAAGGAACACACCCAAAAGGAAGATCATAGAACAAAAATAACGGAAACAAGTTTTTGTACATAAATAAATTTCTACCTATTTTACAGCATAGCTTATTCCAGAGAAAATGCGAATATCACAAACGAACTTATAGTAAGGTTTTCAATTTTATTTCCTTATCCTCTAAATACAACGCGAACAAAATGCATTGTACTTATATGTAAATTTAAATCGGTCGCGCGGACTGAATGCTGACTTGCCACACTCGGATGGTGTTGTCGGAATAACCAGCGAAGAGGGTTTGTCCGTCGGTGGACCACGCGAGCGACAAGCACTGCGGTGGCTCAGCCTTGCTGGTCTGCGACACAACCTCGGGGCGCAGTTCCTCGACCATTTCCTTGCTCTCCAGATCCCAGATCTTGATGGACGGGCCGAAAGCAGCGCACAGCCAGTACCTAACAAGAAACATATTTAAAACAATGTTCTAGACTTATTTTTCTAATGCTTTCTTTGATTTGTAATTGTGAAGGGAGCGAATTCTATAAATATTACGTTTCCTTTAACTATCTTTGATTAAACAAGTTCCTACCTGTTTGGCGAGAAGCACAACGCAGAGATAATGTCGTTGTGGTCGAGGGTGTGCAGATGCTTGCCGTCGTTGAGATCCCACAGCATAGCCTTGCAGTCCTTGCCGCCGCTGGCGCACAGCGAGCCATCGGGGCTGACGGTGACGGTGTTCAAGTAGCCGGTGTGGCCGGAGTGGTTGATCTTCAAGCGGCAGTTGGTCAGGTTCCACACCTTGACCATGCGGTCCCAGCCGGCGGACACAATGATCGGGTTGGAGTGGTTGGGCGAGAAGCGCACGCACGACACCCAGTCGGAGTGGCCGTCATCCTGAATCGTGTACTTGCACTCAGCGAGCGTGTTCCACAGCTTGATGGTCTTGTCGCGAGAGCCAGAGACGATCTGCCTGTTGTCCACGGAGAAAGCAACGCTCAGAACGTCCTGTAAATTCGACGCGATTAGCACAACTGTGACAAGCATTTAGGTACACGCATACGACGTCTGATTTGCAATCAGACCCATATCCGCTAACCTCTCATAGTCTTTCAAGGGGTTAAGGTTTTTATACATCATTTTGATATTGCGTTAACTCAAACTAGTATGTTTTATCTTTACTCACGTAACATCGGGAACGGCAATTTCTTCTAGCTGTTTTAAACGTGAATATTAAGAGTATAAAGAAATTACTTTAATTAGCAAACCTTGGTGTGATCTTCGAAACGGCGCGTAGTCTTGCCGGCGGCCAAATCCCAGAGGCGAAGAGTCTTGTCCCAGGAGCCCGACAATGCGTAGTTGCCGTCGGAGGAAAGAACGACATCGGAGATGAAGTGGCTGTGGCCATAGAGACGCTTCAATGGCACACCGTATTGGGTCTCATCACGAGTCAACTTCCACACAATAAGTGTCTTGTCTAAAAATACAGAAATACATTAAAATCCATAAAAAGAAAAATCATAAAAACTAAAACAGTAATACATGTAAGCTTGTAACTTCCACGTGCATAAAATTCCTCAAAACATTCGTATAACAAAAAATATCAATTGAAATCATTAAATCATGCATTAAAGTATATACTGAATGATACAACAGGTCATTATCATTTACCCACGAGCTGATGATTGAGGATATATCTACTGGGATGATTACAACAAACGTGTGCATGTAACATATATAACCTTCAAATAGTAAAATTCAACCGAAAACTTACCACGACTGGAAGACAAGATCGTATCCGGATACTTGGGGTTGGTGGCGATTTGCGTAACCCAGCCGTTGTGGCCCAGGAGCGTGCCTCGAAGTTGCAGAGTTTCACTCATCGTTTCACAATATTTGTGTGCGCAGAACGTGCAATACGTCGGAGCGTTCGACGGCGAAAGAGACACGGCAAGAGCGGAACAAGCGGAACCGCACTGCGCTGAACCGAACCCCCCACTCCCATAAGCCGCAAACGTACGACGTATTACGAACTGCACTAGTGCGACATCTGCTTCCGGTGCCAATTTTTAAAAATCAAATGTAAACTAATGATTCACATACAACTTCATAACAGTCATAATCAAGCTAATATAATGTGTACACTATCATTCTAGACGTTTATTTATACACAATCTTGTTATTCAGAAATTTAGAAAAGTCTTGTTTCATGATATTGGGTCAAGTTTAATAAATATTTACTAGTTTAGTTACAAAGTGCTAATTTAGATTCATTTCACGTCTAGTATAGGAAAACCTCGACGTAGGTACATATATTGTGTACACAAATCGCAGCGTTGTTTTGCTAACTGTTATTTTTATTTGTTTTTTTCTTACATGTAAACTCGTGATCATGCAAAAGAAAGACAACGATGACTAAGCCGAAAAAACCCATGGTCCGGCAACGGCATTCAACTCCAATTTAAACTCATCAGCATCAACTTCACGGCACTCTTCAGTTAAATATCTCCTCATTATGCGCTCAAATCCGTATTTGAATTCCGTGTGCCACTAACAAAGACGACCAAATAATGACCGGCGTATTCGCACCGGTGATTAGTGTATGTGTAATACACAAAATATTTTATTATTGCTCTCTTATATAAGCCTGGTGAAGTGGGAGCGCACAGCGTGCGGCAGAATAATACAGGTTTCAAGCTTGAATCATTCGGTAAAGATGCGCGGAATTTCCCATGAATTTTGCGCCTGCTGCATTGATAAACGCCGCAAATTTGCTCACATCTTGCGCGCATCCCGTTTGATCCAATCGCAGCGCACAAAAGACGTACTGATTGTGGTACACCCATTGTAAGCGCTCCGATGGATTATTAAGCGCCGAGAGCAGAAATGCGTCAAGGACGTGCCATCAGCCCGCAGCGGCGATTTGCAATGTTTGATTTCAACGCGGAATTGTACGAATCCGCGGATCGCCCACCGCTGCTGGCGTTATCATCACTGCTAGCGGTGGTCAGTCGTGAGGTGCGCGCTTCCCGGACGGCTGGGGGACTGCTGGAGCGGAAACATAATGAGGAGAGCACGTGTGTTGAATGCCCTTCGCGCGGCGGTGCCGATTTTCCGCTGGATGCCGGAGTACAATGCGGAAAATGCCGTGGGTGATCTTATTGCAGGCATTACCGTGGGGCTGACGTTGATACCTCAGAGTATTGCGTATGCAGCTCTTGCTGGCTTAGAACCACAGGTAAGATTTTTTACATTTTAAATTAAACAGTACCTGAAAAAAGTAAAAAGTTAAAAAATACCTAAATTTAAAACAATATTATGTTCGTTTAGAGAAAGAAGTGCAAAAGTTTAGTGGCTAACAGATTTTCATTAGATTTTATCTAATGATTTGTAGCTGCGAACAGCCACTTCTTCAGAAAAACTATTTTTTTTCTTTTTTTAATACGGTGAAACTTTAGTGACAATAATTTACAAATAATTGGAAATTCCAAACATATACAATATGTCTGGTATTCTTATCAGCGATTTAAAATATACATATGTTTTATTTATTATGTTATATTTATAAGTCCGTTATCCAATCCAATAAGAAAAAAAGTTGAACTGGACAAACATTTAGCCTGTTCAAATATGTCGTGACTATTTTAGAAATTGCAAATATTGTTATTACACATGACCAAATGATTATGATTAATGAATAACAATATCATATTTTCAGTTATACTTGGAATTCTGCGCGATTAAACATTGTATTGTTTTTTTGTTTTCTATTTTACTAAAACACAGAGAATTGTGATTTGAAGGAACAATTATGTTAGAACAAAAAGTTTTCAAAAATGTTTGAATAACGTAATTACGTTGTAAATTGGTTACTTGTTACTTTAAATTAAATAAACGGCATTAAATTGATAGTTTATACTGATCTACAAATTAATTATGTTAAATTTAGTATGGGTTATATTCGTCCCTTTGTGGTGGCTTCATCTACGCGTGTTTTGGAACCGTGAAAGACCTCAACATAGCCCCAACCGCACTCATCTCGCTTCTAACGTACACCTACACGAAAGACTACGCTGCTCCCGACGCCGCCATTTTCCTCTGTTTTGCTGCCGGAGTGCTGCAACTGCTGTTTGGCATCTTTCGGTTGGGATTCTTGGTGAGTTTCGTATCGGCCCCGGTGGTGTCCGGGTTTACGTCAGCTGGAGCCCTTACCATCGCCGCATCGCAGGTGAAGAGTATGCTCGGATTGAAGTTTCGCGCTGAGAGCTTCATCGACGTGGTGTACAACGTATGCAAGAACATTGCACATACAAAATTGGAAGACGCAGGTCTCAGCGCCGTTTGCTGCGTTCTGCTAATTGGTCTACGGGAGATACGCCGATGGGGACAGGCACCTTCCGCACCAAACGCGAAACCACAGCGTGTTACTATTTGGTTTATTTCTGTCGGTCGCAATGCTCTAATTGTGATTGCTACTTCGATCTGTGCTTACTTTCTGCACGAGGGTATCTTCACGTTGACTAACACGGTACCTGATGGTCTTCCCGAGTTTGCTCTACCCTTCCAGGCACAGGACTTTCTGGAACACTTGCAGCATTTGGCAAAGGGAATATTCGTGGTTGCTCTTGTTGCTATTCTCAGTAATATGGCAATAGCCAAAGCATTCTGTAAGACCACCCATCAAACTGGAAACACACGTATTCTGAACGTTATTTTGCAGCAACTGGACAGGTTCTAAACGCATCCCATGAGATGTCCACACTTGGTCTTTGTAATTTGTTTGGGTCATTTTTTGGTTCCTTCCCGGTAAATGCGTCTTTCTCAAGGGCAGCCCTTAATAATGCTAGTGGGGCTCGAACAGCTTTCGGGGGAATTTATACCGGTTAGACCATCAAATTTCTAAAAACCTTACATTAAAATTCGTAACTTTACAGGTATCATGGTAATCCTATCCTTAACCTTCTTGACGAAGTATTTCGTGTTTATTCCCAAGGCAGCTCTAGCTTCCGTCATTTTTTGCGCTGTGATTTACATGGTTGAAGTGGCCATTGTCATGGATCTATGGCGGACGAGTAGTAAGTGAACATAGTTGCACAACGTTATTTTCCGCATGGAGCAACTTTCAATGTTACACACAGCAAAACATCCTTAAACACATACAATTCCAGAAATGGAACTGATTCCTCTTGGTGCTACGTTTTTCTGGTCATTGGGCGACTCAATTGAACGTGGAATTCTAATCGGCATAGTGGTAGATATACTTATGGTTGTATGGGCATCATCTAAGCCAAAAATCACAGAAACATCAATTGCAAATGTAAATAAACTAAACAAAAACTAATAATTACCTATCTATTTTACAAAATTTGTAATCAATTTTATAGGAGTCTGTAAATTGCATTCAACTCTCACTGGAAGGGAATTTAACATACTTATCAGGAGAATCAGTCCGTAGTCAAGTCACTTCGATTATAAAGAAGAAGAACGATATACCCGTAATTAACAATGATACAAATATAAGCAAATCAAAAAATCGAATGCTGATTATATTCGATTGCGATAAATTGCAACAAATTGACTACTCCGCAGCAAAGGTAAATATGAAATTTGTGTTATCAGTAAGTAAATATTTGATTTTCTTTTAGGCATTCGGTGCCATGATGGACGATTTGCTGAAATCGGATGAGAATATTGATGTGTTATTTGTCGACCTACGTCAAAACTTACGTGTTAAAATAGAAAACATCACTAATAAGACGTTAAAATGTGTAGAAAATAGTGAAATTAGTGTAGTTCTTCAAAAATATTCTGAAGACACTTCGAATACATCTGAGGTTGTATCGACTACATTTTAGTTTAAATTTATTTAAATTATATGGATATTATAGTCATACGGAGATACTATTTAGTTGTTATTGCTTTTAAATATATTAGAAACTAAAATTTACAAAATAAAGTGTTATCTATCAATAGTCATGGAACAAAAAACAATGAAAAAGTTATACTTTAATCATTTACATTGTAAAACATAAATGTGAAACAATATAAAATAAAAATAACGTAAAAATGGTACATACATAAAATTATTTCATATGGTCAGACAATCGACATAAATATTTTTATTTGTACATTTTGAGTAGAAAGTAACCAAATTGCATCGTATTCTTTGAATTAGATTAACTACAAAATTGAATATAGCAACTGTTTTGCTGACATTTCTTTTTCAATTGAAAGGTCATTGACCTTTCATATATAGCACGAGGGCCCACGCTTCAGGAGGGCCTAGGAAGGTCCCCAAAATTGCTGTAATGTAATTCCATTAACTTTATACGCCGTTTTGAGAGGTCTTTGATAGGGAGCTTTGAGATGGAACAAAAGCACCGACTTGAATCGTCGGAGACGAATTGATCGCGTGTGTGAGCGTCAATTCACAGCGGCATCATGGCGCACGCATGCGACAAGTAAATTTAGTGCGTGTTCTGCTGGCGACGCAGGGCACGGCATCGGGCCCTCGTCACGTCGTCGCAGGACTCCCACGCAACTCCCAATCGCGCGCGCGCGCGACCAACCCTATAAAGCCCATCCACTGCGCGGAAAGCGCGTCCAGAATGCGCTCGTCGGCGGATCGCGCGCGCGCCTGAAGCCCACCAGGACCCATTCAACAACAACAACAAAAAAACAAGTAAGTGACTGTCGCACATCGTCTTACATCGCGCATGTTTCCTCCTGCGTGCTCCCGTCCTGCGCACGTGTCAGCTTTTTTTTTGCTTTGCTTGCACCCATAGTCTCGACGTTCGGCACGCGTGTGAAACGCGTTTACGTGCTTGTGCAAGGCCGGACGATTTTTAATGTCGTAATGTCGTCCTTAATATCGGCAATTGAGCGTTAAACGACGTGCGCGCAATTTTTTTTTTTACGTGTTATCCATTGTCGCGTCAAAGTGTGGAAGCTGCTAGACATGCCTAGACATTGCGCTGGAATTGATCGGTGCCGGCAGTCGTCGCGACACTCAGTGCCAACTAGCATAGCAACATAATCATAGGAATCACAGAATACTGTATAAACTGTTTGTGCGCAACTTGTTGCCTATCATTGTTTAGCAAATTTGAAATTTATTTACACGCAACAAAGCATTCAAGTAAGATATTCACTTTTTACTATATACTAGAGTATACTGCGTAGTGTGCAGTTTAACTTTGAAGTTTAATTTTTAAGTTTGACTTTTTTTTAACGCAACGACTGCTGTGTTCATTAGCGTATGTTGGGCCCTTGTTCGGAAGTTTGACTTTTAATTTTGAATTTATCAATGACGTGCAAACGCATACCAACATTCTACTATTGCTAAATTATTGCAGTGCACTGATTACAATTTTGATATTTGTGAAAATTTGTAATATACAAAAGATAGAAAACCCTTAAGAAAACAACATTTCAATGAGATCGAAAGACCTATCTCTAAACCCTTACCTTCTATAAACAATTACTATTTACTCCTATCACCACACCATCTCTTTTAAAAGTTTCTTCAAAATTTCAAGATAGTAACATTTTAAGTTGGGAAATTAAATAATTTTTTGATAATATTTTTTTCTGCCACGAGTCCTACAGCCGTGAAAAGCGGTCAAATATGCAAACATTTTTGGTTTCTTATATACATGATTCAATAACTATGTCTTGTTTTGATAAAGAATATAATGAAATTTTCTGTTTTTGCGCTTCCGTGAGATGAAATGTGCGAAATCACATTTAGTCGATCAAAAAAAGGTATATTAGCTGTTAACATTTCTTTTTATTACATTTATCATGCTGAAAGATGAGAGGCTCTTACAGTAAACACGAAATGAAGTCCAAACTAATTTTTGCGTTTTTGCGATTTTAAGTAGTTACCAACAACGGTATTCAAATTTCAAATACGCCAAACACATGGGGGTAGTTGTGTGAAGGAGAACGTACTGCATGAAATTAATTGCGAAACTTGTATCGTATAGTTGTGCAAACTGAAAGGTTTACTCTTTCTTCACAACAACGTTAGCTCACGTTTGTTGGAAGACTTAATCCAATTTTCCACACTCACATGCATTTCACATTCTAGAATTTTATCTTTATGAGTACATTCTTTCCCAATAAAGCAAACTTAAGTCCTTCTCTCACACACTTATTTTGCTCTCAAACCCCAAGGTCCTAGTGGAGGGTTATTAAAAACATATATCTACTAAGCTGAAGGTGCTAAAAGTAGGTTGCACCTATTTTGCGTAATTTTCTGTTTTAATTAGTTACCAAATAATAATTTAACTTATAACAACTCAACCTATATTTATAATGGGTTTTTAATAACCTAAGAAAATCAGAAAAAAATAGCGAGGAATTATTATATTATAAATAAGTTTTTAAAACATATTTATATATCCTACAAAGCCATTAGTTCCACTGTTATCTATAAACGTTATCACTATTATTTAATGCTTTCGAACTTTTGGAGTACTTTCCGATGTAATTGGCATATTAAAATATTTTGTGCTTTAATAAGTTTGCAGTTAGAAACAACTAAACGTGCTAAAAATGCATTTTAAAAAAGTGGTATGTTCAATGCGTTAATAAACAAAAAGACGTAAAATCACGTATTTACGTGAATATGTTAACTAATAGTGTAATAATAAATATTATCCTATATATTTTATAGTATTGTTACGCATTAGCCTTGTAAGTTTATGTTTCTTGTTATGACAAGTAGCCGATATTGATAAAAGCAAGAGTATATACCTTTATGCTTACCACTTTGACTTGTTTTATAGTCTATGATAACAAGGCAGCGTGAAATAATCAAAATAACACAAAACATTTTTGATAGTTGTTTATTAACAATTTACTTAGGTTAAAGTCTGTATGTCGAGTTCATGTGATGATCACATAGCCTCAAATACTAACTATCTTATATTGAGAGCAATTAATGTTAAAATGTTTTGCCATTGTTTCCATAAAAAGTTATCTTGTTTGTATTTATTGACCATTGACCAAAGTCGGACAATAGGACGATAAATGTTAATTTAAAGAGACGCATCTACGGCATTGTTGAAAATGTTGTTGTTGTAAATTTGTATTCATTTTGCGTATCTAGCTTTTTTGTTCATCGAATATATGCCGTCTAAATCAATATAGTACGCAATGAAGCAATGTGCCAAATGTTACGATATTGTAAACACACGTCGTCCATGCTCCAATGCACCGGCAATGAAACAGAAATGCAAACGGCAATTCGATTCGCGTGCACGCACGGACCTGCCGCGCACGTCGATTATCATCCGCGATTGCAATTAAATGATTAATTTTCCGGCCAGTGTGATTTGTGGGTCAACAGTGATGGTCGATGGGGTTTTCAGCGCAGCGCGCCGCCGGCGCCGCCGCCGCCGTTGTTTTCCTTCGCGCGTCTTGTGCAATCGCAAAGCGCACACGTGACGCAAGCGCGTTGACTTTGACCAGCGCGAAGACGGCGATTAATGAAGCAATTACCAGCCAGTTTGCAGTCGAGATTGAAAGTTGGAAATAATTCCGCTGTTTGTTTGCGCTGGTTTCGCAGACGCGCGCTATCAATGCGTTGAACTTGCGCTGCGCATGGGCAGCTAATTAAGCGCTTAATTGATAGCACGCATCTCGTTGACGGACTAAAACGGAGGAGTTGAGCCACCTTTGTGGAATGTTTAAAACAAATGATCAATGGCAATTCATAATATACGCAGTATGCAAAAAAGGAAGTAAAACCGTATGATAAGTTCTTGTAACCGCGCCTTCGAACGCAACTCCGCAACGACGCTGTTGATCGAATCTCGCAAAGTCTTTTGCGAAACCCGCAGCTGGTGAGCGCGTGCGTGCACGGAGTGAAATTGTTTAAAAAACGGAAAGCCGCAAAAGCGCGCAGCATTCGCGAACGCGCGTCGCCAGCGTGAACACACCGACACACGCGTACACGCGATCGTAATCAATCAACGCCCAAGCGAAACCGTTTCCACTTCAACCGAGTATGTGCTTCCTAATTATCTACTACACGAAAACGACTTTGTTGAAGTAGTTCAACCGTCGTAAAACAACCCATCGCCGTCTAGGTAACTACGGTAACTACTAAGCAAATATAAGCCAAGCGGCCGACTTTCCCAGGAGCATTTGCTCTTCTCCAAACATTCCTCCCAGTTTGTTTACAAAGTATCTCACGAACTTTCTCCGCCTTTGCGCGTCTCGTTGTTGCAGGTCAACAGCACACGGAGTCGCCATGCGTCACGAGAAGCTGCGCACGATGATGCGCCGCCACCTGCCGATCGTCAGCTTCCTGCGCGGCTACGACACCCACGCGTGCTTCTGCGACCTGATCGCCGGCATCACCGTCGGCCTCACGGTGATGCCGCAGGCGCTGGCGTACGCCGCGCTCGCCGGCGTCGCGCCCCAATTCGGTCTCTACTCCGCGTTCGCCGGTTGCTTCGTCTACGTTGCGTTCGGCTCCTGCAAGGACATCACGATTGGGCCCACGGCGCTGATGGCGTTGATGACCTATCAGCAGGTGACGGGCCGCAACAGCGACTACGCGGTGCTGCTCTGTTTTCTCTCCGGCTGCATGCAGATGCTGATGGCCGTTCTCAATCTGGGCGTGCTGGTGGACTTTATCTCCATTCCGGTGACGGTGGGCTTCACCTCAGCGACTTCGATGATAATCATATCGTCGCAAATTAAGTACATTCTCGGGTTGTCTTACAAGTCGAGCGGATTCTTGGACACAATGTACCAAGCGTATGCGCATATTGGAAATATGCGTTACTCCGACTTTCAGATGGCTGTCGTGTGCATTGTCTTGTTGCTTGCATTACGGGTATGTTATCTTTTTTTGCATATTGTTATTAAAACTGTTAGGTCCCGATGTGATTAGGTCCCGCCACATTAGGCGACGTGCAATGTAGTTCAATTTAAACCTATGTTTATAATTTCCGATTTACAGAAAATCAAAGACATCAAACTAGAAAACAAAGCCCTTGAGAAGACCATCTGGATGATTTCCACGTCTCGAAACGCACTTATCGTTATTGGTACCTCAGTGTTGGCATACTATTTTGAAACCTATACAGGATCTGTACCCTTCGTATTAACGGGAAATGTAAAACCAGGCATGCCTAGTTTTTCTCTGCCACCCTTTGGTACCACTTACGGTAACACCACCGTCGATTTTCCGGAAATGTTAGCGGATCTAGGCAGTTCCATTTTAATGGTACCAATTATTGCCGTTTTGGGGAATGTTGCTATTGCCAAGGCATTTGGTAAGTTCTATCTTAAATCTTAAAATGATCCAAAATGACAGTATTATACTTCAACAGCGCACAATAAGGGCGTGGATGCCACTCAAGAACTAATTGCTCTAAGCCTATGCAATATAATTGGATCGCTTTTCTCATCGATACCAATCACGGGTTCCTTCTCAAGATCGGCGGTGAACCACGCCAGTGGTGTGAAAACCCCACTGGGCGGTATCTACACCGGAATCTTGGTACTGCTGGCGCTGTCCTTCCTCACGCCCGCCTTCCGCTACATTCCAAAGGCAGCATTGGGCGCCGTCATCATATGCGCGGTGATCTTCATGATCGAATACGAAGTGGTGCGACCGATGTGGAAGTCCAATCGCAAGGATCTCATTCCGATGGGCGTCACGTTCGTGCTCTGCCTGTCCGTGGGCGTTGAGCTGGGCATCGTAATCGGCGTGGTGATCAACATCATGTTGTTGCTGTATCCAAGTGCACGGCCACGCATTGCCGTGGAGAAGCTGACGACGGCCAACGGCGTTGAATGTCTGCTAATCACACCCAGCAACAGTTTGTATTTCCCAGCGGTGGAGTTCATCAAGACCTACGTGGACACGGCGGGGATGAATTCCGCACATTTGCCTGTTGTTGTCGACTGCCGATTTATTCTTGGTACGTAATGCTAGTTCTTTATAGAAGTATTTCGTTACTTTTATTGTTTTTTTTTTTTGTTTATAGGAGCTGATTTTACAGCAGCGAGGGGTGTCGCCTCAATGGTGAAAGACTTCGCGAAACGAAAACAGCCCCTGTACTTCCTCAATCCGAGCGAAAAAGTGCAGAATGTCTTCATCGGCGCCGACATTGCTTTCAGCAGCATTAACAGCATTCAGGAGGTGGAAGATTGCATTGTCGACAGCGAGGAATCAACGCTGCTCAAGCAAATCGAAACGCGAAAATGCTAACTACGAATATCATCTACACACAATTTTTTGAATAATGTTTACCAAGTGTTTTGTATCAAAACTAGAAAATGACACAATATATTTTGAGACTTACATCATGCTATTTAATTGCCAATCTGAACATCTTCAAACGAACTTGTACATAAATTTGTAAGGCTTGGTTTTCATGCACGCGTTTTCGCGTACGCGTTTTAGCGCTCTCGACTGTGATTGGCTGTAAATGTTTGACAGCTGTACGTCCACCAATCCCAGTTGAGAACGCTAAAACGCGTGCATGAAAACCAAACCTAACAGTTTTTATTCAATTCTGTATATAGTTGGTTGCCTATGTTATACATCTATAAAATACCACATAATCAGCTGTCTACGTTTGTTCTCAAGTATCAGTCGTTCAATGCGGTTTGTAATTGAAAATTGAAAGTAAATAACGCCCGCAGCGCAATGGAAAAGCCGTTGGAACGTGTCATGGAAGATACGTAAGTGTTTTCTCTGTTTCAATCAATACAATTCTGTAATTGCCAACTTATTCCAGAATGGCAGCACCCCAGGTATTGGGATGTGTCTTTGCTGATCATCAAGGACTCTGTCTTGGAGGTGAGCAAAGCCCAAAACTATATATAATAATCCTATTTGTACCACACGTTTCAGCTAAAGGCAACGCATCTGCGGAGAGTGCCGGAATTTTGGGCGCACTAGCTGACCAGGCGTCCAAACTGGAACCTCAGAGCCATGCCCCAGTAATAACCCTAGAGTCTGATAGCAAGATCTGTATCATCCAGAGGTCTGGAACCATCACAGGAGCCATTTATAAGTCTATATAAGATTCCATGCATGACCAAAGTTTATTTTTTCATTATAATGTTTAAAATCTACATCTTTTTACTACATAACCCTTTTCAATACCAAACTAAACCCTATTTTATACAAATGTTTTCTAGAAATGTTCTTATTTTATTTTTGTAGTCTTTAAAGGAGGTTCTTAAGAAGAAATGAGGCCTAGAAATGTCCATGCATGTATAAAATAGACAACTTTATTCAAGATGAGTTAAAATATCAAATATCACATTATTGCTACTTTTTGGACATGTTGATAATGTTTCTTGCTTGCTTCATCAGGGGTGCATCAATCATATTGCCGCGGAATGTGAAAGCTCCCTGTAAATTGTAAAAGTTTAATGCTATTGTGAATTTTCGATTTGTTTTTAGCGTATTTACTGTTCCTTTCTTTTCGTGTGCTTCAAATTCTTTGAGCAGAGACGTGGCCCACTCAATTTGTGCATCACTGGGCTTGAAACACCTGTGCACAGTCTCAATCTGCATTGGGTGGATCACCTGCTTGCCCGTGTAGCCCATCCTTGCTCCTTGCAAACATTGCGCTTCCAGCTGTGCGAGATTCTTGTAGTTGATGTGGACGATGTCGATCGCCTGAAGGCCGAACGCGCGCGCCACATTCACGGTTTTCTGGCGAGCGTACGTGATCTCTGCGTGATCGTCCGTTTTCGCGGCGCCCACGCTCGCCAGATAGTCGTCGCCACCGAAAAGTAGACCTGCCGGTGTGAAATGCGCACTGCTGGACAATCTGCGCGCCGTTTCGCATATCTCACGCAAACACATCACAGCCTGTGCGCTCTCAATGCAGATAATTACGTCAGCAATGTGGTCTGTTTTATGCTGTTCGAAATGTTTCGCAATCTAATAGGGGGAAAATTTGCTTAAGAAAATTGCTTAAAAACTGACTGAATGATCAAATATACTTGGGTCATATCCTCAGCGGAGTTAACTTTCGGTAATACGATCATCCTGGGTTTAGACGCAGCCGTCAGAATCGCTTTTAGATCATCCGCGAAGAACGGCGTGCTAAGATCATTCACGCGTACGCTGACCACGTCAGCGGCGAACTTCGCATCGGAATTGCCGAGAATTTCGGCCACATTGCGTCGCGCAACATCCTGCAGCATAATGAAACGGCATCAAATTAGCATGCAGTGATAGATTGTCGCGCTACAATGCGTGATACTTTCTGATTGAAGGCGACGCCGTCTTCGCAATTCAACACCAGGCAGTCCACCTTAAGATCCCTGGCCTTCGCCAACTTCCTGGTGTCTGAAGCAGGTACGTAGAGGAACGCACGGGAGGGAAGATTTTCCGCGCTCGTGGTGAGCGACCGGAATGTCTGAAAGTTATTAAGTTAGCCTATATTAGTGCTATCCAGGGAGGTAGTACATCAATTTTACATTGTGCCTAGCGAGTTTCGTCGCAATTTTCTTACAGGTGCGTAGCATTGTGGATCTTGTAGCAGGAAGTTTTTGTAACGTAGGCAGCCGGTGCTATCCCCACTTGTAGTCAGCCATTGCAGTTGTGTAACGCGCATGTGCGATTCAGTTTTTGGTGACGGGTGTTACACGTTCAATCTAGCGTCAGTTCAATCCGTGACCTTGATCACGACTTGATTGATGAAATACTGATGGAGTGATCATAGCGGATACACGATCAGTCCAGATTCATCAATCAATCTCCTAGAAAACTTTCCTAATCAGAAAGTGAATACCAAATATTTAAAATGTTAATTGTTTAGCCGAAAATCGCAATTTTCCAAGTCGTGTTTTTGACGAATTTTTAATTTTGGGCAACATTGAATGACTATTTACAAGGTCTATCGGTATTTTTTTTTCAAATTTGAGATAAGTGCATAATTTTAACTTGCGATAAATTTTAAAGTTATCAAAAAATTCCAAAATATACCGAGTCTGATTGTCACGAACTATTGATACCTACCGAGGTAATATTTTGAAATTGAACCATACAAAACGGTATTAATATATCATTAACTATCGACAAATTTTTAAATTTTTTGACGTTATTTTTCGATTCAAAATATACCGTAAGTAATTTACTGCACGGTAATATCAATTATCCGGCCTTAAAATTTGAGATAAGTGCAGAATTCTTACTTCCGATAAATTTTAAGATTATCAAGAAATTCCAAAATATACCGAGTCCAATTGTCACGTATAAAATACCGTGAATAAGTTAATAACTATTCATAATGAACTAAGATAATCATTAAGTTTAGGAAATTTACTGTATAATATCAATTAATTTAAGTTATAACAATTTTATATATACATATACTATGTTGTTTTTTAGTGTTTTTGGCGAAACTATAGCGGGGCAAACTATAAAACTTGAAAAACTGTGCTAGATGTAACCGGACGTGGCGTCTCTTTCTCAATCAAAAACTGAAAACCAAATAGTTGTAGTGTTATTAGTTTAGCCGGAAATCTCAATTTTCCAAGTCGTGTTTTTGACAAATTTTAAGTTTGGGCAACTTTGAATGACTTTAGCGGGCAAACTATATCTGAGCACCATATCTGAGCACCAAATAATTGTAATGTTATTAGTTTAGCCGGAAGTTGCAATTTTCCAAGTTGTGTTTTTGACAAATTTTCAAATTTGGGCAACTTTGAATGACTCTAGGGGGCAAACTATAAAACTTGAAAAACTGTGCTAGATGTAACCGGACGTGGCGTCTCT
>JAODGA020031390.1:0-14656 GCA_027574885.2 Drusilla canaliculata | reverse complement strand
TTTTTAATTTTTATCGTGAGAATACTCAGCAATTCATTTATGTATATAGATACATATATAGTTGGCTGTGGAAACAATTGATGCATTCTAATAAATTAACGTTTTTCATACAAAATTACCTATGAAGTGTTTCTTACTTTTTATTTGCCTTAAACCACCTGTTAGGTAAATCTGATGGAACAAAAAAAGAATGATTCAAATTGGTTCAGCCGTTTTTTAGTTTTAGCGTCGCCAAGGACAGCAATTCATTTATATATATATATATATAGATTATTCACAATTCAAGAATATACTAATGTATCGTAAACTAGGCAACCTTCTGATCATATTGAATAATTTGACAACTAATTGAAATCATTTTTAAGGTTTCTCTATTTTCTCCATTTTACCTGTAATAGATTAGAGCCATGAAAAGCCCAAGCAGAATAGAAAACATAATCTCCAGAAAAGAGAAGAGAAATAACAAGAAAAGGTTATTAAGAAGACATAGCCAAATCACAAGCTGCGAGTGCATCAGCAAGAAAAGAGCATACGACCTTATTCAAGAAGGGTTCAATATTATTAATAATGGAATCTTTGATTCAGAAGAGAAGCAACAAATGTATCAAGCTTTAACTGAGTACAAAATCACATTAGACGAGTTATAGAAAATCAAGATGAAACAGAAAAAAATCTACAAAAGCAAAAATTAAGAATCACATTTATTTCATGAAGCTATACATTGATTCTATATCTATGCAATTTACCATTTTTTATGTTCTATAATTATGAATAAATTATATGTTGAAATTTTGTTGTTTTTATTTTCCTAATCACAAAACTATGGCAGTGACGAGATAAATTATTGTGTAAATATCTAATTGGCGGTTCAACATTTAACAAATTTTAAAATATTTACATATTTTGACCTGAATTGGTACTAATTGATAATATCTCTAAATTAATTATAGATATTTTATGATCAAAACTTTAACGTCAAGGCTCGTTAAAGCTACTTTTTGAGGTCAAAATTTAAATGACTTCCTATTGGACTGGGAAGTAGTTTATTCGAAAGGTCACTTGAAGAACTACTAACAAACATAATATTATGCTAAAAAAACATATTAGTTTCAAAGATACAACGTAAAATCTATTGAATAATAATTAAGATACTTTTAACATAAAAACTATCAACGTTTTTTGATTATTATTAATCTTCAAATAATTATAATTTTTATCATATTTTATCAATTTATGAATAGATACTTGAGTTTTAAAACAAAGTTTGCTTTCAATATCCCCATGCCAATGCAAATGCCTTTTGTTTTTTTTACTATTTACAAATTGACAATCTAATCAATCAGACGCAAATTTGCCGTGCGCTCCGCTGCAGCCGAAAATACGAAATTCTTCGTGTTATATTTGATAAAAATTTGCGATAACCATGAAGGTGAAAGCCTATAGCAGCAATGATGACCTATCATCATTTTCCGAACCCGCCGACGCCTGCAAGCCGAAACCATGTTGCCCCAAAAAGGCCAAGCCGAAGAAGCCGAAGGGCTGCAAGAAGAAGCCGATGAAGGCCAAGTGCAAGTGCAAGAATCCGAAAAAGAAGAGTACCGTTGATCCAATGCAGAAGATCATCAAGAAGCTGAATCGGGAAATCAACGAATTGAAGCAGCAGCGCAAGATTTACGAGGAGATGTACAAGCAGAAGTTGAAGGCCGCGGCGAAGAAGAAGGCCGCCAAGAGTTGCAAACCTTGCAAACCAAAGCCCAAGCCCAACCCTTGTAAATGAGCATAATTGATGATTGATTGAATGATATTTAGGCAGTTTGTACTTGGATAAATTCTCTGTATGCAACAAAATGTTTTGAATAAATCATTTTAGTTTACTAGTTGCCTTCTTGCTTCTATGATTTAATTGATTTGCTTAGATCAGGTTCTGTTGTAGGTTACTGTTAGCATAACAGGTTAATATTAATTTTAGGAGGTATAAGTTTGTGCTTCTGAAGGTTATTGAATGCTTACAAACTTAAAAATTCAATTGAGAAAGAAGTAAAGTTATAACTATATGTTACTCAACGTGGTCATTGCGTAATAGTTTATGGTTGTGTTGTTAGAAAACCATTGCGGTCAATTACCTTATCCTTTCTATTCTTAGAGAAATGGAAATGCATGCACTTAACCTGAGAAAGTTGTCGTGAGTTGCAGTTGGAATGATTTGCTGTGCATCGCAGTATTTCTGTTTGTCTTCCGTAAAGTTAGATTACATACAAAGTTTAAGATATCAAGTAGTTACTAGTTTGTGCAAGTGCAAGTATTTGGAATAGTTTGCCTTCCGGATATTTTTAATTTGCATATACGTAATTAAAAAACATATCAATTTCAAAAAGCGTTATTATTTAGACACCCGTTGGCACTTAATTATCACGGTAATAAAAAACTTTTGGCTGCGTAGTTACGAAAATTATATGATTACGGCGGCAAACATTTGCATTTCAAGGAGAGCTAGCTTGTTAGCTCTCCAATACGAGTGTTTTCGTGTAAAAAGACGCATCGCCTTCGCGAGTTCCATGCGCGCACCTCATTCGTAAACAAACTGTGTGCGAGAATGGAGCCTATCACGACCGCCAGCGACTGCAAAGTTGAAGTTTGCGAAAATGGCAAGCGCGGATTTGACGACGCCCGGCGTGCGGCACGCACCAGCTACGCGCAAGGGATCACCAGGTCAGTACAGTTTCGCAAAAAGCAGTTGAAGAATCTGCTCAGCATGTACACACACCATGCGGACGAGATGGCGCTAGCGTTGAACAAAGACCTGGGAAGATCTGCATTCGAAGCGACCTTCTTCGAAATCGAGATTTTGAAGAACGACGTCATCAACGTGCTGGCGCACATTAAGGAATGGACCAAGCCGCAAAATGCGGACAAACGTCTGATGGACTTCTTCGCACGTCCGCAAATCTATCGGGACGCGTATGGGGTTGTCTTGATTATAGGTGCTTGGAACTACCCCTTCCAGAGCAGTTTGTTGCCCCTCGCAAGCGCAATTGCAGCAGGGAACTGTGTCATTATCAATCCGCATAGTGTCACCAAGCATGCGGTAAACTTCCTGAGGGGCCACCTACATGAATATCTGGATAGCACCTGTTATATGTTGTGCGAGGAAGACTTCAGAAGCCCTATGAACATCACCTCAGAATTGGACATTGACTATCTATTCTTTACCGGATCTTTGTCCGTAGCTAAGCAGCTACACGCTCTATGCTCCAAGTCTCTCACACCTGGCACCTTTGTGGTGGGAAGTCAGAATCCGGTTTATATTGACAAGACCGCCGACATTACCCTGACGGCTCGCCGGGTGATGTGGGGGAAGTGTGTGAACGCGGGACAGACTTGTATTGCCCCTGGCTATGTGCTCTGCTCGCGCGATGTGATGTCGGCCTTCATTCGGGAGGTACCAAAGGTAATGGCGGAATTCTACGGGGACATACGGACATCTCCGGATTACGGGCGGATTGTCTCCGAGGAAAACTTCGATAGATTAGTATCATTCCTACAAGGGAGAAATATTGCCTACGGTGGGGGACACGACCGCAGCAGCTTGTACTTGCAACCCACTGTGTTGGCCGATGTCACTCCTAATTTCGCCCTCTTGTACGATGAGATTTACGGACCGATTCTACCGTGCGTTGTGATCGAGGACCTGCAGGAAGCCATCGCATTCCTACGCGCCCGACAAAAACCGCTCGCTCAATACGTCTTCTCCAAGGACAACCAGGTTGTGGAGAAGTTGATCGCCCAAACATCCGCCGGGGGAGTGACGGTGAACGATGTCCTAATGCACTTCGCGACGGACAGTCTTCCGTTTGGCGGCGTCGGTGGCAGTGGATTTGGAAGCTACCATGGGAAGTACTCATTTGAAACCTTCAGTCACGAAAAAGCCGTTTTGAAAAAGTCGCAAAACACACTTATTGAAAAAGTTGAGGGCATTAGATATCCTCCCTCGAGCGATTCGAAACTTTTCATAATGAAGCATTTCATGCGCAAACGACGTACAATCTCCATTAGCACCGGCTGGATTAAAATGCTACTGGTCTTTTTATTGGGTATGTTAGTATGCTATATAATAACCACCGCTTAGTAATAAGTTTATCAAATGTAAAAAAAAAACATAAAAACAGGACATAAACGTTTATATTTTCAATACAGCTTTAACCTATAAGTATGTCAAGATTATATGACCAGCTATATCAATAAAGTCAATGGGTACAAATCATGCGTTTAATAATTTTTGCTCCGTGTGAACCTTGAGTGTTTCTCCGTGTTTATACTGGTATTAAAGTCATATCCGATTAGACTATAAATATGTACGTTGGACAATTTATTGTAGATTTCTTGCCTTGGGAAGATACGGAACACCGGAATCTCATATGTCACGAATATTGTAGCTGCCATAAACTCGTTTTCATCCCTTGGATGCAATGGAGAAATATTCCGACCCGAACACCTTCACTCCCGGTTGAATTCCTAATAGTGTATGAGGAATATATTTACATAAATTTCATACATACTTTGAGTCTACGTGCTTCGATGACGGTTGCAGTCAAACGGCACAGGTTTTCGTTGTACACCAGAGAGATTAACACCTCGCCGAGATCGGACTTGATTTCCGTTGTTTCCTGTAATTATACAAGTTTGCAAATTTCAGCTAATGTGATTTCGAAACATTGCTAGTGGTACAACTAGGCCTATGTCACTCGCTGTGGGATAAAAGCAGTCCATTATTGAAACGCCCTACAAATTGGGTTAGGATAGCGCCGGGTTGCTTCCCGCGGGAGATACACAAAGTGAATTACGAGCGATTACCTTCTCCAAGTCAAGCTTGAAGAGTTGTTGCTCCGATCCGTCGCCAATTTCCAGCTCCTTGAGCAGATACGTGACGTGGCCGATTTCTGCGCGTCGCTTTGTGCGTCCGCCGTCGATTACCGTCAGCTTTAAGTAATGATCGGACATGTCCTTCGGTGATACCTAGAACGAGCACGTCGTTGGAGTTGATTTATTGCAATGCAATGTATCTGGCTTACATGGAACACGAGCGTCTCATCAAAATACGGATTGCAGGTCTTCTTCTTTTGCTTCGATTGTAAGTAACGTCGTTCGTCAGGCATTAAATGTAATCTAGTAATAAAAATATCCGTTTTGCAAAAAATAAAGTCCTAAAGACCTTAAAGAGCTGTTCTTACCTCACATAGGGATCGCAGCTGTTCACGGTTCCAAGAGTACGGGATGGTAGATTCTTCGCTTTCAACAAGGAGACAAGTAGTTTTTCCGTAGACGGCTCATATCTCAAGGAAAACCAAATGCGTCCGATGTGTCCGTCCGGCCATTGTATGTTATCCAAATCTAACGTGTTCTTGTAGAGAGACGGTTCAATCACACCCAGACCGTAGCAGCCTATAGAAAATCAATATCTCAATTTTCTACACATGGCAATTCTTCAAACTGTTTTCAATTTGCTCCTGTCAGTTACAGATTTACAGAGTAGGCCATAGTTAAATTATGGTTTCCATTTGTACTATTGGATACATGGATACTATGGTACAAACAGATTTATTCCCAGTATGTAGGTTGACACCCAAACAGAAATTTGAACTGTTTGAGTTTGGCCAGTTTGTCAATAGTGACGCTCCGCGAATCCAGTATCCAATAAAACATTCTCCCCAGCGGAACGGATCGAAATCGATAGGATTGTATTAAATTATACGTACTGAATGAATGTGATCTTTGATTGTGCGGAGTTGTAGGCAACAGAGAGTCAGTTTCGATATCAACGTCGGAGTCCTGTTCGTTTTCATTGAGGTCCCCCAAGGAAGTGCTCCGCATTGGTGGCAAACTAAAATGGATCTCCTTGGTTCTAAAAAATGCGCAAACTTTAGAAACTCTCCCAGGAGGTGAGGTACTTTAAATTATTGCAATTCGTTTCACACAAAAAATGCGACATAAATTACACAAAGCTTCAAACTTTCACCGCAGGAAAATCTTTTACTAAATTACAAACATTATTCAAGGTAAGTTTTGGGACTTGACAAAATCTTACATTATCTAAGTTCAGATCGTGTGTGTGTGTTTTGCTCAAAGTTTCTGAGCGAACTAGTCATCTAGCAAAAAGTTTGAGTTTGTTTCACTTACAGGAATTGCGGCTGCTGGGAGCCCTGCTGCGAGGGATAAACTAATATGCTGCTGGCCTTGTTTGCTTCATCGTCGCGCTTGGTGCGATGCCGTCGCAGCAATAAGATGACAGCCGTTACCAGAAAAAGGGCCAATCCAATACTGCCAATTATCAGCGGATAGAAGTACTCTGCGAAAATACGTCAATTTATTGTCAGTCCCATTTTTTAGTCGTATAAAAAAAATATTGCATTCTATTGTGTATACAAGTCATCCCAAAATGTATGAAACTTATGTCGACTAAACCTTGGAATGTTTGACATGGAAATCAGCATATAAACAAGAATATAAAGAAAACGGTATCTACAAGATTAAATATTAAAGATGCATATGAAAATGTGAGGAATTTGGATGTAATATCACCGTAAACATCGTGTGCACAAGCGATATATCATTCAACGGAGGAAAAGAGAATCCCTCCATGTTGTGTTTAAATATTTCATTTTGTTTGCTTTTTCGCGGCATTTGTCTATTTCGGTGCTGCAAGGATTCGCATGTCAGGCACGGCGCATGTTAGGCGTTAATCTTGCACGAAGCCTGAATGCAAAATACCCACGCACATATCTCGTGTGTCGGCACATAAAACCGAACAATACTAAAACCTTCAAGCACATCAATAACTGAATGACCCATAACGGCAGGTCCCCGGCGTCAATTTCTTAGTGGACGATCGCGAAAAAAATGGACCAAGAGTTGGGAAAGTTGTAACCGAAAGGATAGATTAGTGTCCCATATTGATTTTTTACCTTGCCCGTTGAGTAATCCCTCGACGGATTGTTGTCTCGCCGCGATGCTTTCCGTAGCTTTGGGTGGGTAAGTGGCTGCGATGTCCTTGTCCAACGGTGGGCGGTCCAGTGACGGTGGGAAGATTTTCTTGGAAGGTGCTTTCTTTGCAAGTACGATCATTTTTCACATGTTTTTCTGCTCTCCGTGCTGTCAGGCGTGAAAATAATTGATAACATGTTGCTGGTGAAAAAAAAAACTGAGAAAATGGTTGAAGTGAAGTAGCAAGGTAGTTGATAATAATAATATTAAATTTATTTATTTACAATAACACTTAGGTACGGTACTAAATAACAGCTAGTCTCATCATAACGGTGCGTAGAAGTAGAGTCGTTTATTGGGGTCTTTGATAAACTTCACGCCGACGTGATGGTCGCTTCTGTCAATCGACGGCAGCGCGCCATCATCGCGTGATAAATCCACCCCGGCGCTGTTAATCTGCGGCGCTCGTGCGTCTTTATCGCCGCCCGTGGCGACGCGCGCTTCGGGGGTTGTTAAACGGGCCAACATGCGGGGGTTGATCTCGCCGGGTCGACTCCGCGCGCCGCCGGCGGCGGCGGTTTGGTTGTAGTTTATTATCTCGGGAGTTACGAGGCGCGCCTGTCGCTGCATGAGCATCATGGGCAGATCGTCCATGCGCTTTGAGATCGTGACGGGAGTGTAGTCGGGCTTGTGATTCGCCGGAAGCGTATGTTGCCGCCGTCGGACGATGGTGCGGCGTCGCGCCTCGGACGGCTCCTCGTCGCTGTCCACAGCCGCATCTTGGTTGGGTGCAACTGATGCGGGTGTCGTCGTCGATCGCAGACGAATTTTGGGCCGCTGACGACGCGGGTATACACGAGATGGTGGACGATGTGTCGCTGGTGTATAGACAACCGGTCTCTCTGTCGTCTCCACATCGCTGCCCGTATCAACAGCTTGAGGTTTTGCGGTTGTTGTGGTTGTGGTCACACGTGTCGGTCTTGAGGGTCTCTGTCTGGTACGAACACGAATCTTTGGTGTCGAAGTGGGCGTTGTGGTTGTAGTAGTGGTTGTGGTTGTGGTCGCAGGAACTTCAATCACTTCCTCATCTTCCTCCTCTTCTTCGGCAGGAGTTGTCGGTTTAGGTCTTGGAGGGGCAGTTTGATACTTTAGTGCCTGTGGAGCTTCGGTAGATTTCTCCAAAGGCAGTTCATCTTCCTCACTATATCGACTACTGAGACTATGCCTTGATGTAGTCCGCTCAATAGTCTTATACTTCGAGTAGTCAATCGAGGTTCTAGGTGTATAGGTTTTGACTTTGGGAAGATAATCATTAATATCAAAGATTTGTAGACCACCATCTTGCTCAAACTGCCCACCAGGGGAATTCTGTATACTGCTTGCTTGAACAGGTTCCTCATCTTTCTCCTCTTCCGCTTCTTCTATAATCGTTGCTTCTGTTGTTGTAGTTTTAGGCTTCTTCTCTACAGGTTTGTCTTCAGGATTTTCAATTTTTTTATAACCCTCACTTGAATGTAATTTCTCTAAGAATTTAAGAAATTCTGGAGGTGTTGTTGAGGCGGAACTTACGGTTGTAGTTGTCGGTGAATCTTTGGCCGGCTTGGGATCCTCAATGACTTTATAAGAAGGATCGGCTCGCAATGCGGCCAAATAATCAACAAGTGTCTTGCCATTGGCTTGGTTGAGTACGTCTTTGTGATAGACGGTTTTGTGTGGTGGTGGCGGTTTCTTTGTTGTTGAGGGCTCGGGGGGTTCCGGTTCTTCTTCAAAGTACTCCTCGACAATCTCCTCCACTGTTCTCTCGGATGTAGGCTTTTTATCGTAGATAATGCGATCTGTGTCGGGATCATAGTGGTAATTTGTCGGCCTGTGAGGGACATAATCGTCGATGTCATCGTCATCGGGGGATTCTTGGGGTTTACTGGCGGGTTGTCGCCGGATTTCCGAGTAATTGTTGCGCGTGCCTCGCTTTCGACGAACTAGCCGGTGATTACTCAACCAGTCTCTGCGTTTCAGTATATTATTGCTTTGGAACTCCGAGTAAATCATAGGTTTCTCGATTGCTAGAGGAGGCTTCATTCCGGGAACGAGATACTTATTCAGGGGAACATCGATTGTAGTGTATAATTTTGGGACTTCGGTATTGTCTTCATAGGAAGCGTGAAAGTCTAGAGAGTTGTATGAGTTGGGCACGTGCACCGTGCCTACATTCAAGTTGCTTTCCTGTGTCAATGGTGTTATGTCGTTCTGAATACGTGAGGGGTTGTTGGTCGCATTACGTTGCATGTAATCAGTGTACAGTTGCTGCGTGGATTTCATAACTTTTCGTTTGCGCTGGTGTGATTTCTTGCGTTGCCTGATGGACTGTCGATTGTGGATACTGTTCGGGCGAGTTGAGGTTGACGGTGGCGTTGCTACCACCACATGAGGGCGCTGCTCGCTCGCCGCCATCAGCGCATCATCACGCGACATATTCTGTATGTGATTTATGACATCAGCAAACACGTTCAGCTGCTCGCTGGGTTTGATATCCTGCTTGTAGTACACTTCGCTGATTACATTCGGCGCAAGTGCGGCGGCCGCCAACGACGCCGGCGGCGGCGGCGGCGTGCTCCCACGAGGCGGTTTGTGCGACTGATGCGACTTACGCAATGGCCGATAAGCGGCATACCGGCTCGAGTTTAATTTATTGCGACGATAAAGCCGCTTGCGAGGCCTTGTTATGCGCTGCATCCGCAGCGCCTCCGCCTCGGGGAGCGGTTGAAAAGCGGTCTCAGCCGCAACCCCCACATCCACATCCGCATCGGCGACGCCCAGCTCGCCTGGCGCAGCGTGCCCATCACTCACATCTTGATTACGACCGTCGGCTAATTCCATCCCATCGGAATCGCGCGATTCATCCGCGCCCAGCGACGAGAGCGTCTTTCCGGTGCGATTTGCATGCTTCAAGTACTCAGCGGTGGCGCGCACCTCCGGCTCAGCAGATAACTCCTTGGGCTGTTCGATCAACTCCTCCTTGAATAGGGGATTGTCCAACGGCTCCTCGCCAAAAAACTTAATCTTGTAGCAATCAATTTTATCGCCCAAGTTTCTCAAGCGTGGAAGATTTGGTATCATGCTCTTCTCAGACGGCTGCTTACCGTCGTCTAGTTCCTTCGGAATTGGCGCTACTGTCTCTACCACTTCCTCACACTTTGTTTTCGTCTCAGCATCCTCGTAAAACGCCATACTGCTCTCTTTCTTATTAGGCATATCCCTAATGGCTTGAGCATATCGCAAGGGAGAATTACTGTTGATGTTTTTCTTATCATAATATGGATATTTGGCTGCATTGTCTGCAGATTGGCCCAACGCATACTGATTCTTACCAATAACGTCATCAATATCGACACTGGGCACCGTCAAATCGATGCTTCTGCGCCTACGATGTTCCACTTGAGCCTCTTCCTTCTCAGCATGCTTCTCCTCACCAGCATGATCATATGCACCGTCCTCATAGCCTTCTTCCATGTAGACTGTATGAATGCGTGAATCTTTCACAATTTTGCGCAAACGGGGTTCCTCTACGCTTGTGGGTAAATGTGATTCACTTTCGTATTGACGAACCTGTGCGTACATTCTCATCGGAACAAATTCATTTTCCTCTTCCTCATCATTACTGTCATCTTCTTCATCTTCAACTTTCGGAGGAACTTCAGGTTTTACAACTTTGGCATTACGATCTTTGCTCGTTACTTGACGTTTTGGTTCATTCTGTAAGTTTTCATGATTTTGATAAACTTGATGTTTTTCTTGCTGTGTCAGAGGACTAAGTGGTTCTTGAAACTTTAGATTAGCAAACGTATGCTCAAATTGACTCTGTGGACGTTCGTAAACGTTGAAACCTGTATTCCATTGTGGTTCATTGCTCACATGAACATTGTTTGCTTTTTCCGTGTAATGATTGAGGTGGTACTTGTTGCTTGGTGTGTAAACAGATGGTTCCCAGTTAGGCGATTTGTTTGCCGTCGTCTTGTAAGGCTTGTTGTAGGCGCCGTGCGCGATGATTTTCTTCCTGGCCGGGTACGGCTGCCACGCGTTGGGGTAGTGCGGCCGTGGGGGCGGCGCACGTTCGCGATACTCTCGGCCATCCGCCGTCTCCCTGTAGACGGTCCCCGCCGCGCTCATGTCATACATCTCGCTGCGTTGACGCGTTGCCGTCGTCACCAGACTCCGCCGCTCGTCACCATCTGTCGCTGATCCCATCGCCGCAGCGAGAAAGTGAGGCCTCGCCAGCGGGGTTTTTGGGTCAGCGGTCGAAAATTTCAGTGTCGACGATGCAAAGTCATTAACGCCGCTGCCCACGACGAGCGCACCGCACAGCAGCACACACGCGACACACGTTTCCCATGACATTGTTCTTGCTCGCAATTATTCGCACTTTACACGCTGAAAGTCTCTCGGTGCACAGCAATTAATCGACTACCGCCCGAAGCACATCCTTCCGCACCGTTATCGTTGATTCCCTGGAACCTGAAGCACACGTTGCGGATCCCAGTTGAATTGTGTTCATCAGTTACCAACGCTCAATTTTATATTCTAATACTACCACACTGTCCTCCCTTCCAGTGCCTCTTTTTGGCTGAATTTCTAATGGAAATTTTCTGCTAATCGAATTTTTCAAAAACGTGCGCGTTGAAATCAATTTATCGAATTACACAAATCCAATGTACCTCTAAAGTCCAAGCAACACGCAGAAAATGGTAAAAAGCGAAAGTAGAGCCAGCACACCCAAGATAATTTAATTTAGCATACATTTTTTTTGTACTCGTTTTTCTACCAATAACGCGCATAATACACACAAAAAGACGTGCTCGAAATTTCACGAAAAACACATAACTTTAAATAAGCAGGTAGATAAGAAAGAATTCATTAATAGCCGAAGAAACTATCAAGTTGTGGGTATTTATGCATGCATCAATTCACCTTTCTCTTCCACGGTAAATAGAATAAAACCGCCGACGAACAAACTACCGGAGTCTCGCCGTATAAATCACGACACATGCATGAATAAATGGCTATAAAAAAAAACTTGTTAATACGCTCAAAAATTCAACAATAAAAACAAACATGTTTAGCTTCTTTGATGACTATCTGAACTTTAGAAGGTACATTCGTGTTATTTTAGAAAGATGCTAATTTGTCTCTCGTTTGGCTAACACTTCGTGTACTTGATTTCGCGTTGCTCATTAGAATTCAGCCGTAATGATGCACGACTTATGTAAGTTTGACAAAGTCAAACGTGGAATTTATGCAAGTTTGCCAGCGGCAAACACCAGAAGGAAGCGACACTCGGTGAGCGAAGGTACCTGAGCACAATTTCGCCGGGATCCAGTTGCGGGAAGCACGCTAAAAGTTAACGTGTTTGCTTGATTGGCGGTGCTTGCGATCGGCGTTTATCGACGTTCACAGCGCGCACATTTCTATCACTTTCACAAATTGTGGGCGCCTTGGATCGGACGCGCAAGGTCTTTCGCTGGCAACGCGCCGCACAAGAATGTTCGCTCGCTGACGACGGCGGCGGTGTTGATGGTGCGACTTTGCACGCACCGCGGTGGCGGGCAGGTGGGGTCCGAGCGGGAACGCTTTGCCGGACAAGGCGGTGAAAGACGTGTGGATTCGTGCGGGAGACGTGCGGTAATGCAGCAATGCAGCCGGAAGACTGGATGAATTGCGCTTGACTGACAAGCGCCATTCTTCGGGTGCGTTGGTTGCGCACGTGTGGCGTGCGTACGATTCGATGCGTCTCGCTGCACAAATCATTTAATTGCAAAACAGGCTGTACACGTTGTTACTTAGCAGCACGTGTTACACTTCAGCGCTGCGCGTTTCTTGCATTGGGTTTGCAATGATACATAACTTTGTTTTCTTTCTATAGTATCTCTTCAATATGTGTTAATATCCTGTTAATTCAAACTTAACCTAATCATATCAAACCTAACCTAACTAAACATCTCTATTGAAGTACGCACATCTACGATGGCTTGACCATATCGCAAGGGAGAATTACTGTTGTTTTTCTTATCATAATATGGATATTTGGCTGCATTGTCTGCAGATTGGCCCAACTCA
This sequence comes from Drusilla canaliculata, assembly GCA_027574885.2. Lineage (NCBI taxonomy): Eukaryota > Metazoa > Arthropoda > Insecta > Coleoptera > Staphylinidae > Drusilla > Drusilla canaliculata. Next base: position 1,567 of record JAODGA020031390.1, on the reverse strand, counting down.
AACTGATTCTTACCAATAACGTCATCAATATCGACACTGGGCACCGTCAAATTGATGCTTCTGGGTCTACGATGTTCCACTTGAGCCTCTTCCTTCTCAGCATGCTTCTCCTCACCAGCATGATCATATGCACCGTCCTCATAGCCTTCTTCCATGTAGACTGTATGAATCCGTGAATCTTTCACAATTTTGCGCAAACGTGGTTCCTCTACGCTTGTGGGTAAATGTGATTCACTTTCGTATTGATCAACCTGTGCGTACATTCTCATCGGAACAAATTCATTTTCCTCTTCCTCATCATCGCTGTCATCCTCTTCATCTTCAACTTTCGGAGGAACTTCAAGTTTTACAAGGGTTTTACTGGGGTTACGATCTTTGTTCGTTACTTGACGATTTGGTTCATTCTGTAAGTTTTGATGATTTGGATAAACTTGATGTTTTTCTTGATGTGTCAAATTACTAAATCGTTCTTGGAACTTTAGATTAGCAAACGTATGCTCAAATTGACTCTGTGGACGTTTGTAAACGTTTAAACCTGTTAATTCAAACTTAACCTAATCATATCAAACCTAACCTAACTAATTATCTCTTTTGAAGTATCTAACTAACTTCAAACCTAATTTAATTTCACCGAATCAAACTAAACCCAACTAAACCTAACCTAAACAACAAAACCTAACCCATTTATGAACTAGTTCATCAACCTCTACTTCATTCCAACTAATTTATCCTTAATACGCATTTGTTTACTTTGTATTAGTTTTATCTCCATTTATTTGCAATGAAAACCGTTGTTTGGAACCACCCATAAAGAAAGACAATACGAATAGAAGAACTGAATAACGAGGATTTGCGGCGTTCGAACAATATGAATCCATAAACACACAGCCAACAATGTATATGCACGGCGAGACTATTTTAATGAGAGTTTGCTTTTTGAAACCGCGTTGTCTCTGCGTGCCATTTAGGCGAAGGTGTAGCAGCGTCTTCGCAAAAACCTAGCAACAAAACCCACCAGCAAAAAGTGATTCTCAGCGTTGCGCATATGTCGTCAAGTCTTTTGACACACAGCCACACACGCGCGCGCGTACAACGTGGCATCATTTCGTCGTGCTGGTACATTGACAACGCCGGCAAATTTCATAAATTTCATCTCGCTCGAGACAAACGCGTCGTTTAATCGAACACGGATGCCCACAATCAGTGGGCTGCGCATGCGTAAATATGCATCGCGTACCGGCCGAGCGATTAAGTGAGAGTTTTCATTCACACTTCTAGGCCACGCAGACGCAGATGCAACGACAGCGAACAGATGGAAAAGCGATGAAAGTCGAATAAGGCTTGTTAAAACGCAATTAAACAATTATGACTCATAATTGTGATTGCCGCCGATAAAGACCTACATTGCGAAGATATCCAGCGGTTTCGATCAAGTTTAAGTTATCTTAAGACTAGCTGTCCCGTCGAACTTCGTCTCGCCCTAAATTACATTTGAGTATAGTGTTAGAATCGGAAAATAGACAATTACTAAAACCTCACATTTATTGATATTTTCGTAATTAGTTTC
>JAODGA020031350.1:0-40360 GCA_027574885.2 Drusilla canaliculata | reverse complement strand
TTATTGTGAGTATATCCGGACACTTTTCAACGTAGTTCAGGTTAAGTTCTGCTTAAAATGTTAAACACGCTGTGTTCATTTTAGGTTAAATGCTTGAATTTGGGAAGCGACAGTATTCCTAATAATAGAAGCACATTAAGGTAAATTGGCGGTTGTTGGAAATTACTATTATTCGCTGAGTTGAGTAGAAATACTGAGTGAAAAGCTTAAAAGCAAAATTTTAAGCAAACTATTCGTGTATTATACGTGGTTGTTAAACAGGCAAATAGGTAAATGCTTGTGTTCAAAACTTGAACTTGTACATATTTTAAACAAACATGTATAACTAATTAATAATATAAAGATTAATTCTTTTATTTAAGTGATTAATTCTAAATTATCGTTAATTGGTGCGTGTTTATGCACAGTTTGTTCAAAATTTTAAGTGTTGAGAGATAAGATTGTACAAGGAATATAGGGGGTAGCTGAGAAAGTAATGTGCTTTTCGCTTACAGAAAGTGTGAAAAGTAAAATGTAATTTATGGCGTTATTAAAGTACGTGCGGCACGAGGCGTGCAAAATTTAATATATAAATAAATAGCACCGCTGTGTATGCGGTTCTAGGCGTTCAGTCTGTGTGTCTGCACAAGATGGCTGGATGACTGGATGGGTGGAATATAATGCGAGGGCGCCGAGAATATAGGGGTAAGGCGTCATTAGGCTGATGTGTCGCGCGCACCGCTGCCACCGAAGAAAAATGAAAAAATCTCATATTGCCGACGCGGGCGCGCCCGAAAATTATATCCTACATTTTTCATATTAGAATGCCATCACCAAGCATCACATACTAGGTGATCTCAGTGTGTGTGGGTGTGCAAGGTTTCCATTCGCGACTCAACCAAGACCTGGCTGATGATATTACATTGTCAAACGTGAGTTGGCTTTTTTTCGGGATCCATCCGTCGCGTAAGAAAACCCGCAGCGAATGGAGGAAAATCGCATGCTTAGCTTTTCCCGCCTTAATGGCAGTGATATGTATTGCTTGCCATTCCCGACGATGGCAAGAAAGATGTCAGTCATTTATCAAACCGAGACGCGCCCCGCGTCGATATCGGTTGGCTGTGCGGCGGCTGAGACGATGGGGAATCATCCACGACGCGATTCATTCTTTTTCTAAGTGATATTTTGGCGTGGAAGAAAGAACGAAACGCTAATCAGTCTTGTGTAAACCACCCTCGATCAATTACAAAATCTATCAGCCAAAAACAGGCGCCTGGAAATCAACATTTTTTCATCATTTATATGGAGTAGAAAAAAAATAAAATATCAACGCGCGCGTGATATAAAAATACAACAAATTTACCACAGGCACAAATGTATCATATAAAATTGCACACTTTTTTTAAATTATGTTTTGCCATGAGCAGCTCTGTGTAGGTGCATTCGCCATGCGAGTTAATACATAATGCATGTGTGCATGTATACCCACAATAAGTATAGCCGCGTTGAAGCGAGACACTCGCGGGACGTCGTAAATTAATAAATAAATTCTCTATTCGGTGCCACATTGCTGCCACTGCCGCACAAACGCTCAAATAAGTATAAGGTAGGTTACATTCAGCTGCGTGATTAAAATATATAAATAGTCCTTCCATGTAGATCGAAAATTCTATGAAACAGTCAGCAAACAAATAAAGAACGAAAGAGGCAAATAACAATGCAAACAGAACTAAAGAGATATTTTATTTACTAAAGACATATATTATTATATTTTGGTGTTATTTGTTTAAATTGAATATCCTATGTTTAATGTGCTAAATATATAAGTTTTTTGCATTGTGTATAATATGCATGTATTCATGATTTATAATTGAGTCGACAATAAAGAATATTTGATTAACGAACCGCGGCGAGTTTAAACGTTCCTTAATTACAAAAAGCACCCATTTCATAGCTGACATGCTTGATACGCCATCCGAGTGCTTAATTGTTATATAATAATATAGTTTTAATATTGCTTTTCACAATCAGTAATTGCAAAACTTTAATAATTGCAATAAAGAACGTGAGCTTAATTATCGTTCACTAATTCCAGCTCGTCTACATGGAGTTTACACATTTTCGCCGCACGCGGCTTTGTTTTTCTGCAGCAGACTGCTATTATTTCCGCGGTGTCGTTAATATAAAATGCTAATGAACATTACAAGCATAAATCATCAATTACTCAATTAATTATGCAGAAAACTATTAACTATGCACATCAGGTGTGCCGCAAGCAAAATTGTTGCAAACATGTTACAAGGCTTGGCTGCAAAGCGTCTATAGTCATGTGTAAAACAATGTTTCTTCTTGCTTACCGCAAGACGCTTTTGTGTGATGATGCTTGGGAGCTGATTGCAATTTTCAGCTTGCTTAATCGTGCAATATAATGGCAATGCGGCGCATTAAAGACAGCCTTAACAAGCTGCCGAACGCTGTTAACATCGCTACGCACCCACTCAGCTACTCGCAACGCCTAATCCATGTCTGTTTGTATTATTAATAATTAATCATCACCGTGATGCATTAAAAAAGCCGCAAACTTGTTTAGAACCAAAGGCTAAAATTCCAATACTATACTGAATAATCATTATTTGTATTTTTTTCAATTAACGCATCGACTGCTGTGGTCATTAGCGTATGTTGGATCCTTGTTCGGATGGCACGAGTAATGAGGAACAACGCCCCGTTAATATTTTAATAAGAACCACTTTTTTCTTTGACCTTATCCAGGAATCGAACCCAGTACCTCTCGCATTGTAGTCATTGAACATACCACTATGCCACCGAGGTGGTCCATGATGTGTATTAGATTCATTTGTCTTTCACTAGATGTAAATTTAAAGTTATCGCTTGTTTTAATCGATAATATAGCGAATTAATGTCTCCAATAACAATTTTGCACCACATAGAATGTGAGGATAGCCATAGTTCTTGAACCATTGAGTGATATGAGCTAATGAGATGCACTTCACTTTGCGTTGATATCAAACGCACCAGCGATCAAGGGACACCAAGATCCTGCAGCCAATTAACGTGATAAATTATTAATTAATAACAGGTTAGGCGCACGGCGCGCGCACCGCCAATTGGATGTCCAATTACATGATTAATTAGGCGATTCCACACGTGAGTAGCATTTGCCACGCTGATAAAAAGCGTGTTTACATTGCGCTCGCAATTACCTGCGGAATTTCCCAATTAAAATTTACATCACGCGTATTTTTGTGCATCCCGGTTTAATATTTGTTTATTTGCAGCGCTGATGGCGTCGCGTTCGTCAGCTATGCATGGCTGCAAAATTCAAATTTGTTTTTAGTTTTACGACACGACCACAGCAGTGCTGCCCGCGCGCAAATGGTCACATGCACGATGGCATTAAAACTAGATTGCAATTACGCTTGGGTTATTATGAAAGTAATGAGTATTTTTATAGGTGCATTATTATATCACTCTCCTGCTCTGTCCTGCCCACGTACGGTATGTGTTTGTTGGGCGTTGTGAACGTAACTAATGCAAACACAAAAGGGCGATAATGGCACGCCCGTGTTTTTCGGCTAGCAACGCAAAGAAGAATGTTGTGCAGTCGTATGGAAATGAATGCAAAATGTAACAAAATTTCTAATATTTGCTAGTTTTTATACTAGACACAATTAAACAGTTGTATGTAATATGTATTAAATAAATAAATATTATTGCAAACTTTTACGCAAAACAACATAAATTATAGGAAATTAATTATTTCTTTATTTTTTAATTAATTAGTTTCTACACAACCTATACACAACATTACAATATAAATAGAACTAATTACTTGTATTAATCTAAGTAAGAGTGTCTGTAAATTTAATTTAAGAGTTAAGGTACCATCTGCCGGCAAACGGTGGAACTGGCGATTCCCAGCTGGCCCCCACCGAACAAATTACAGTATGAGCTTTTCAAGCTTTAAGGGGAGTACACCTGGAGCGTAACTCGGCTAAAATTCAGGGTTGTACCTTATATATTCTTTCTCTCTTCCAACAAAGACGAAAACTGTGTACCGTCAGTGAATTCTAAAAATAGTCATATTCTGTTTTTACACATTATGACGGTACCATTTATTAAAAAGATTTATATTTATATGTTTTATGTTATATAATTACCACATCATTATAATTCTATTTTTATACTCCTTAAATAAGACATCTTTCATATAAGTTTAGTTTTTACAGAGTGAATATTGTATACACATAGGCTTTATTACAAAATGCTCCTGCTGGGTTAGCTGGCGTCGACAATTTGCGAGCTACATCAACGCGACGGCTGGTAAAATGCAAAAACCCATGTGCTTCGACAGCAATACTCGCAGTTGCTAGATCTCGCAGGTGAATATTTATGCGCAAACAGGTATTACGTTGATGTTGGCGCGGTCGGCATGATACACTAATATACGACGCAGGATGGAAACAGTTTTGAAGTTTTTATTATAACGCAAACAAAAAGTTACACTCAATAAAGTCATGCAGGAAGTATAAACTACAAAGCGAGAAGCGCATATGAATACAATGTGGAAAAATTGTATTTGCCTGCATTTTTTTAAATAGGGTGATGCCTTTCAACGTAACAATGCGTATGAAATTAAAACAAATAAATTGTGTAAATGTGCTTTCATTGAACAATTGCGAGGTAGACCTTTTTATACATTATTCGTGGTGCATAATTTCCATACAATTGTGGCGAATGAGGGAGTGCTCTACAATTATGATGAAATTGCTGTAAAATAAGAATTTACCAGGTGTACTTTATACCCACGATGTAAGAAGATTATGAAGAATAAAGGTGAGTCGGGCATCAGCATGATGTCGATCAGCAGGAATAGCACCAGGCGTTAACTTCTCCGGCTTCGTAGGAATAATTTAAGCGACGACAAAAACGACAGTCAAGCTGTATATTCTAGGAATAAAGTCATTTTTAATTGGTTTATACTGTGCCGTGAATAAATACACATTGTAAATAATGATAAGATTGCCAATTAGAGGCCTCTAATATTAAAGTATTTCTTGATTAAGTTTGCCTTGTTTTATTTATTTGTTTTTAAAATTTATACTAATTTAATGCTAATAAAAATTGTTAAGTACGCATTTCATAATTACTCAATAAGATAATTGCAAAGACGATTTTGTCGTGTGTTAACAAATCTTTGCGCAGACCTGTCTACCTTCATCAACATGCGTTCGGTACATTTTACGTCCTCTTAAACGAGCATTCACGTAGTGCTGTTTTTGTTCTTGTGCGTACAGAATCGCCAATGCTCCAACATCTTAAATGGAACCGTTTTTTTTCCTGCTTTTGTGAGCGTTGTTTATTTGTCGACTGCCAGCGTCGGTCGCGCGTTTAGCATTTTAATTTTCTTTTTGCAGCCACTGCCTCGTCTCCAACAAGCGAATTTGGTATTACTTAATTAACGAACAGAACAACATCCTGTTATCCTTCTGCATTTTTGCGCGCGCACATTTATTGCATTACCAGGGCGCAGCAAAACGAATAGCTGCGCCGCACTTCAGCCCAGCTGAATTACGCAACGCTGTATTTTATTTTCCTCGCAATTTTCTCTAATTAATTTTTATTTAAACAAACGAGTAATTACTTGCGTTCGTAAACATGCCACCTGGAAAATCAGATTGAAAAAAAACCAACACATGTAATTTAAATTTTATAGGTCTTTCAAATTGGCTTAATAATCTTACATGAGTTTATTTTCTGCTCCTTAATTTTATAGCTATTTAAATACAAAGTTGCAAATTTTACTTTATTCTAATAATACTCAGCAAAAAATACAAAATATGTTCACTTTTCTGAAATAACGAACTGCATATTTTTTTCATTTATATTTCAACCAGAAAATATGTAGTACCTACATAAGTTCTACATATATATGTAAATGTGATTGCAAATGGTAACCTTGCAAGAGGCAAACTTGCTATCCTGCGAATGTTCCTATTTCTTTGATGATGAAGCGGACCCTTGTAAAAAACACTGCTTATTAGTGTTTCCTCCATCTCCCGTGGTCATTTATGACTCGCTTATTGCAGAACTTGTATATTTCAATCAGAATTATATTTCGTATATAAATTATATAGCAAACTGGAAATAACTTTACGTCACAATAAATCATATGCTAATGAACACGTCTAAAAAGAGACCTGTACATTGAGTAAAAACTCAATATTACTTTTAATAGGCAAAATTTCTTTATTTTTAGAATTGATGTGATATCTGCAAAGTCATAATGAATATCTTTCCCCAGAAACATGGAGTATGTGCTGCAAACAATTACTCGCAACATTTAATACACTCCCTTGATCGACACGATAATTAATAGCGCACTGCATTGAAAGCTTTGCGACTCAGCCAGAAGACAAGCAAGAGTAACGCACTTGTTAATAGCGCAATTGCCCTATCGACGGAATTAATAAAGCCGCTCTTTATAAGCGAATTTGCAGCTTCTTCACCACTCGCCATTGATGCATCGTTGCTGAGTGGTGCGTCTCGCCTAAACGCTGCTGCAAATTGCGGTGCTTCTTGCGGATAAGATTGATGATGAATTCGTGCCTTTGTTAAACGACTCCGGCTTACATCTTCCACGCGCCTTAATATAAACAGCATGGCCGTGCACAGCAAAGAGCAGCGATACAATTATAAATCATCTTGGCGCATAAATGCCCTATTAAGAAATTATTGGGTGCAACATAATAGTCGATTGATAACATATCGTAATTTGTCACTGCCAAAATCAATTATTTCTTGAAAATATAATATTTAAAACGTGATAAAATCATTTATGATATTGTTTGTTTAAATTTATTCTTCTTTGAATAAAATATCTATAAAATAAATAGGTACATGACGCAAATATACTAGCTAACATGTTTATTTGAAGTAGGTTCAATTCAAGTTTCTAAAATGCTTTAGGGAAACCCAGCATGCGGTGCGTTGTCTAAAATGAATGAAAATTGTTTATTGCACGTGCTTCCTAGCATGGCTTTAGGTATTTCACAGGCGTGTTGGCATTAATAATCCACGTATGCAGTATCGTTGCGGATTATCAGAAACTTATTTGCTTATACAAAATGATTTGCGGCTGAAGCCAGCACGTTCACCTACAATAAAGATCCTTAACTAGCGCCTGTGAAGATTTAGCATGACAGACACAAGAAATTGCCAGAAGAATTACACAATTTACATTATATGTTGCAACAAATTGATGCGCACTGATGCAAATAATGTTCATCAATTTGGAAAACGAAGTGTGCGTACACACTTTCTTATGCAAATTTAACGATGCTACCTTCATGGAATGGATATTTATGTTCCTTTCAAACATAAACTACTTTGGTATATTTGCTCATTTCAATGGTAAAAATAAAACATGAAAACTGCAGAAGTAATCAGTGTTTACCTCGGTTTTCTTTGTTGTATTTAATTTTTTACAATTATAACACGTTTGTAAATGTCTCATATGCAATAAATAATATTATACCCAGTCTAATCATTATATTATTTACATTCTAAAATAAAATAATACTATTTATATATTTTAAATATAAAGAAATACATAATGTGCCTTTTCTGTAATATATTATTTAGTAATGCATTATTTTAATCACAAAAAAATTAAATAGACACACTGCAACCATTAAGAAGTTTCTCTTGGGATTCTAGGTCATGAAATACCTGTACAAGGTGCTAACGTTATGCAAGTTTGTTCATACTGAGAAAGGTGCAACCCTCTCAGTCTTCGATCCCAGGCGATTTGCATTCTTGCATTTACTTACAATGAAATACGGAAGTAAAAAACAAAAAATTGTTTCAAGGTGCATTAATAAAAAAAAGACAAAAAACTAGCCATACCAACTTGCTTGACAACTTTGCATTCTCACAGAATACTCATAACTCATTGTAGGCATATCTACTTAAAATGCAAATAATTTTTATAAATGTGGTTGCTTATTCTTAAATGCAGCATTAATATTTTGAAAACTGTATGTTTTATTTTATAGCAGATAAATAATGATTTATAATATTTTAAGTAACCATATGAGATGTGAATTAATAGAGAAATTGACGTATTAATGCCCATCTGCTATGGGCCATAACTTATAATTATGAAATTTTCACATCTATATAGTTGCAAATTGCTGGACATGGTAATCAACTTCTTGAATACGTACAGTATATTTTAGTATAAACTATATTTCTCACATGCATTAATTGAAATAAATTTAAATATGATCTAAATTAAGTCAAAATTAAATAATGGTTTATAATCAACATATAGAATTAATAAAAATACAATTATAATAGAAATATAATGCACAAAAAGTAATATATATATATATATATATATATATATATATATATCATATTAAAAAATTTACCTATTATAAGTATATTCGGATTTATAGGTTTCTTAACATGCATATATAGCTTTTTTTAACATGAATATAAATTGTTTTTGTTTAAATATTATGTACTGTATAGGTTTTGTTAATTAAAAGTGAGTTAGGTATATTGTTTATAGTTTGCTCAAGTAGAACATTGTGTACAAAATTGGCCAAATTTAAAAATTGCTGATGGAAGAATAAACGAAGAATGGCAGATAATAACAGAATAATTTTTATTTTGTAAAGCATCTTATACTTATTTCTCTTTACTTAAAATTAAAAAATATTGAAGTAAATAAAGGTTATATATTTTGAGAATATATATTTTAGGAAATCAGCACTAAAAACATAGTACATGTTAACATGTTAGAATTAGCATACGCGCTGAACTGATTGCTACCCGGTTTTCCATGCATTTCATGCGTGCATAATAAACATAAAGTGGCGTTATGGTAATGCAATGCCACACCACGTACACTGAATACAACCGCTGCAAACACATCTCAATGAAAAATTAATTCATAAGGCGCTAGCAGAAATTACATCAAAAATATATATTCAGCGCGAAATACAGAACATAATAAAGCGTAATGAAACGTCAGGCCCCATGAAGAGTTGGCTCATAATAAGACCCCTAACATGTTATTCCACGTACACATACCTGAGAATGTAATTTGTTTTAACACGCCAGCAATATTAACGAATACCAAATATAGCATAAAGCACTAATTGATAAAATATACTGTTTTACTAAAAGTATTCTTGTTATTATAATTTCAATTTTATACTTCTCATATATATATATACACCTATATATATATATATATATATATATATATATCAACCTGACTTGCTAGTTGCTAATGTACTTTGTAAATAAAGGTTAATATTTACTAGAAGCATTTGTATTTCTTTTTAGTCTTTATAATATTTAATACTAAACGCATTTAAGCAACTTTCCAACCATTTTAATTTAAATGTATGTACATGAAGGAAGCAACTACTTGAGTTACAGTTGCTTTGCTTGTTTTGTCTTACCTAAAGTGCTACCCAGTGCGCTGAAGATGCATCAGAAGGAGGCAACGAATGTTGCGAAAACCCGAACAAGTGGAACATTCCGCGATTGCTATCTTGGACACTTTACACTTTACTCACTCCGCTCACTTAACTCACCTAGAGTTCTTCATTCTTGCTATATTCGCACACTCAATCGAAGATAAGAGTGGCGCTGGCTGAGTGTAAGAATAACTAAGGTAGTTGACACACGAGATGGCTTTCAATGATTTTAAACGATAATAGCCAAGCATTTAGATTTACGCCATGATAAACTCGTTCCAATGCTGGTGTCTCACTAAGTACAGAGTAATTTAGCAGATAACAGATATGTTTAATAAATGGATATAAGATTGATACCGATAAAAAATCAAGGGAATCCTATTCAAGATAGATTTAAGAGTGCTGGAGTATTTTATTGAACGTGACTCATTCTCTTTGAATATGTGCATGGGCACCTACACTATATTTTTCACTTCACAACTGAATAGACGACGATTTGCACTCATTTTTTCCCATCTTCCTTTTTTTTTACTCCAGGATGGTATCATCCAATATGAAGCATGCAAGAAGGGGGTGTGCAGGAAATTTACACTCAGTTTCAAGCCGCGGTTTTTTTTTTCAACCCTTCAGGCTCACGCTTTTCTCTGATGTTGACATCGCAATCGCAATTCCACCACGACCACCCCTTTCTTTTCCATCATTTTTTTTTCTCTTTTTGCCTTGACGCACTCAAAGAAAATTATCAAACATGGGGTGAGTCAAGAAGAAACGAGGAGCCAAGACAACGTGACGAGACATGGCGTATTTTATTTTTTTCTGCATGCTGCTATATCATTTGCATTTGGGTGAGTGTTAGAGCAGAGCACATGAACGTAGACAGGGATGCTCAAAAATTAATATTTGACAACCCTTATTTTGCGATTCATTTCTTTTGCTTTTAGAGTCTATACATTATCATCGTTATCGCCAGAGAAACGTTTAAAATTTTGTTCCACGCAGAAATAACAAATGCGTCTGAAGTGGGAGAAGAAATGACTCTTAAAAAAACGGTTATGTCTCTAGAGAAGCTGAATAAACTAGGTACATTTACTAACATTCTAAAGAAAATATCGAAGAATATCTTAATTTAACAAACATGTTTATATTATACTATTTTTGCTACTAATTTTATAAATATTTTAATTGTTCTTTTCGGTTAGAAGTATCGATGCTTTTTAGAAATGTATATAGACGTTCTTTTGGTGTGTTGCTGTTTTTACATTCGAAAGCGTACTTTGCAGGTTTAATATAAACATCAATGATTCTCCAACGAATATGCGTTGGATTAAATAGTGTATCAATCGAACGTGCATCTGCATTTCTCGTCAATCCCATATGGTCAAAACTAAACAAGATTTAATTGATATTCAAAAATTATTTAAAATGTTATTAAGCCATTAATAAAAATGAATTTGCTAGTAATCAGTTTTACTATTCTGTTCAAAATAAGAAATTAAGAAATTTAAGGTTATTAAAAAAATACGTTCTAAGCAACCATCTTCTAATAATAAGTTCAAAACAAGCAAGTACAACATTTCTACTAAATTACAGACTGAAAGAAAAGGATGGCTGCCGTTGAGTTGATGCCAGCCATGGCTGCGACGCTATCGATCGGTCACGTGAGCAGGACGCCACGCCAACGTAGAGGATAAGCCAAGCCTCGTTAAGGAAAGCAAAACATTACATGCGTTATCATTAAAATAAATATAGTGCATTAAACATTCCTAATATCAATATTATCTACATTTTGTTTAAATATTTAAACATTGCATGACTCATATTTAAGCGGGTTGGCTCCCAGATCAATTTGAATCGGAATCGGCTAGAATCAATCACAAACAATGGTAGATTGGGGCTTAGAGCTCGGGCCTCAGTACTATTCCTGATTTGTCGATTATAACGCCTCACACCCTCGCACCCTACTGCAATAATGCAAGCGCATTTTTATCAAGAATTTAGGGGATAAATCACAACATGCACGCGACATACTCTATCCTTCTCAGACGTACAGACTCTACAGTACGGCTTTTTCTATTCCTCTAACGATACTGCTTGTGGGCATGTGAGTTCAAGTTGCAGGAGTTCGTATTGGTGTTTGGGGGTGGAACGCGCGGAAAAAATGCCATGATGGCCTCGCGTTCGTAGACCGGCGTTGGCGAAAAATCAGAGGGTGGGTCCTGGCTCCGGCGTCGCGACGGCTCGAAACGGAGGTGGAGTGAAATTTTCCAAAGCGCTAGGCACGCACCAGACTCGCGGATTTTTCCCCTTCGACAACAGACCAGCGCCACCCTCGCTCATTTTTCCCTTCTTTTTCTCATTCTAGCGCTTGTCCTTGTTTCTCCGAGCATAGCGCAATAATCACATAGTTACCCTCCCACAAGGCCCTTCTTCAAATTTCTTTTTTTCCTTAATAATCTTCTTGAAGTAATAATGAATATCTACATCAAGCTACGCACCCTCTACTACCATAGAGCAAATATACTCCGGGATAAATCAAAAAATCCAATGGAGGACAAAATGTATGCAAAAATTCCTATATCGAAAGTGATGAAAAAAACTTTGTTTGAACCATAACTTTTTTAATCAACGCTGTTGATGCATACGGGTGTGGAAAGCAGCCCTCTGACATTAATTATAACACAGCATGAGCACTTGCTGGTTTTAAAGTGTTAAGATCAAACCAACTGGCGTACTGTAACCTGATAATTTTCTTCAAAACAAACTTTTAACGTTTAACAAACTTGGGAATAAAACTTTCTAGTTTAATCAATATGTAAAAACAATCCAAACTTGTAGAAGACTTATTTTATTAAATTTATTGTTGGGTGTATGTCTTAATTACTCAGGTTTCGCAAAGTATCCAATTAGAAGCCATCACAAAGCAGAGAAAATGAACCTAAACGAAACAAGAAGCCTTCCAAGTTATAAATTCCAATATCGCATCCGTTTTATTATGAGAAACTTGCGTAGTTTCAATTTCTAAGTGAACTTACGTAAATTTGATAAATGAATTTTAAGACATTTTGTATAAAATTGCTCAAAGGTATGTAAAACTAGACGCATTTCGTACTTGTGCTACCTCGTTGGAGCTTTATTATCCCTAATTACTAGTCTTATTCTGGAGCAGATTTGGATCCTTGCGCCTTTCCGCTCTTCGTCGAGTCCTAAGACCGCTTAAGAGCCCCCGTACCACTCGATTTTCCCGTCGTTAATTCCAACTTGCCGTTGTCGCTACGTCTAGAATTGCCCCCTCTGTACCAGCCAGGTACTAAATGAATGGCGTAGGAGGCAGTGGTGAACAATTTGCCTAATTGCTCCCGATATATTCTTTTATTCCAAAAAGCCATGGAGCACAGTCAAGAACAGAGGAAAAGAAAAAACTTAAAATATACGAGCGCAATTTAAATGTTTATAATTAAGCAGCTTAAAATAAGACGTTTTTGAAATATTTTATAAACTTTGCTTCAAACAGTGTTATACATTTTCAAAGTATAATTTACCTTAAAGACTACTTAAAAAATGTATTATCAAAATAAAACAAAATTGCATTTAATTAATTTATCCACCTCTTGTAATTTCCTATCAATTTGCTCAGACTAAATATTTACATTATTTGGTCTACTATATAACTTCGTCTGCTTACGTCTACTTTCCAGCACCATCAGCGCTTTTAGTAGTTCATCTTCTTGAATTTCACACTTTGCGGAAAATCTCGATTCAGCGTTGTAACTGCACGGGCGCAGGGTAAATGCGTCGTATTAGTTGCAGTTTGTAGTCGCCGACAAGCTACAAGCTCGTTGGATCGAAACTGCATTAGCGAAACCAATTTCTCGCTAACTGCATCAGGCGCCAAGCCGTGCAGCATGTAGGTAATAACCAGATTGCCGCCGCCAAATAGCTTCCACTTATACTATCGGCGCACAGCGGCGCTGGAACAACCTCAATCCATCTCGAACCGAGAAAACGAAAAATTCCAATTTGTACGCTTCCTCCTGTTGCCGCTGTTATGGCTTCCGAGTGACACGTTATTGATTTCTAAACGCACTGAAATTATGGGCAATAATTCAAAATGTAATTACATTTATCACTTTGTTTAATACATAGATACATAAACAGGTTATAAATTGTTTGATATGGCAATATGATAATATCTATTTTAATGTTGCAGAAAATTAGAATTCAATTTTACTTGCTTAAAATTGCAATTTCTCGACTTCCAAAAAGGAATGTTCTTGGGCATATTACTGCTATTGACTCTATTATTAGATTTTTAGGTATTGATGATGCAGCAATCGGCTGATTATTATTTTATTGAGGAGTCGCATCAGAAATTAATTAATTTTGATTAGATCTTTGAAACGTAGACTACTTGTTGGGCGCAGTTATGTTCACCACATGTGATGACAAACATAGTTTATTTCTAATTAATATATTCATATTAATTTAAAAAATTCATAAATAAGTAACATTTCTCCAAATAACAACACACAATAAGAGCAAAAACAATCAATTTAGAATTATATCATAAAGTATTGTTTGTTTGCTTACTTTGTATGTAAATATTTGCAGCTTATTACTCTGCATTAAGTCACGCAATAAAGAGATAAATTAGCTATTTCTTATTATTCTGACAAACTACGAAAATATGTACGGAATATTTAAATTGATAATGACTCTATTACAATTCCATTTTCACTATTCATAATTCTATTTTATAATCCTTTTCATATAAAGAACATGTTGGAATATTGTTGAAAGTCGCGTGCAGCTAGCAAATTGTTGGAAAAACTAAGATGGCGTACGTTTTACGTCCTGCGTGATGTCTCGGTATAAAAAAGGGCGGTGGTGGGTTTTTTCCCTCCTACGTATTATGCGGTGCAAGCGAGCAGGAACTCCAACTTTTTGAAGGGTGTGCGCCATGCCAACGCCAAGTCAGGCTTAACACAACATTTCCATGAGTCCTGCATTTTGTCTACTTCTTGTTCATATTAAGATAGATTTGGTATACACAATTATTCTAAAACTATGAAGTTTAAAGTTCGTCCGGGAATCAAATAAAAACTAATAAAATTTTTATTTGAAATTATATGTTTTAACAATAGTTCAAATAATATACCTAAATTTTAATGATGTGTTATGAAATGCATAAGATTTGGTCATAAATGATTGTAATTAAATGTGATGAGTATAGCACATAACTTTCTCAAAGCATAAACTTGCTATGTTTTTAATGAGATGTTTTTCATGTTACTATATTACTTTATAAGAGAGTTGCGTATATTATAAGAACTCAGGATAGACATAAGCAACTTTAAAGCAATATGTTAAAGCCATAAATCAATATTAACAAAAACATCTTTTGTTATCTAATTGCTTGGGATTCTTAATAGAGAATAGATTTTCTTACAAATTTGTTTGTAACACTTCAAAAGTCGTTTACATCCTTTGTAAACATGATAATAACACCAATAAATAGTTTCTGTCATCATCTAAGTCGTAACGCGTAATAACCTATTATAACCATTATAAAACGACGCTCCACTCTTAAGATTTACAACCATTTCAATTGTTTAATCAGACTTGGCGTCTTTATGCTTCACTCATCCCTGTAGATCGTTTGCATTTTATAATCAGTCACACCTCATATATTCTGCAACGACGAATGCAAACGAAAGCCTTATAGACAAAGACCACCATTAGCAATGCTGTGAACTGCATGGAAATGAAATGGCACACATAAAAAACTACTTATATCACATTCAATAGCATGCAGATTTTTTGCTTCTAGCTTTGCGTTTTCATTAAGTACATCGTGCGCATTGCTTCCTTGCGCTGCGCGCTCGGGGACTAATAACGCAGAAAGCGCCACGTAACGACAGCAAGTCGGCGCTGCAATTAAAATAATTTGATAAAAAGACATCGAAAGAGGGGTCCCAAGAAGAGGGTCCCAAGAAGCACGCTGCACGAGGCTGGAGGTTTAATGAAAAGGCAAAAAAGTCGCAATCGCCGCATCGTGTCGATTATGAGCGACTAATTCGACGCGAGTCGTTTTGTCTGTGTTTTATGCGCGTTTTATGCTTCGTGTTATTTTTTTCCTTGTAGTGCTTTCACTTGTGCTTTTTGTGAGGGGTGCTTTTTTTACGTACATAAATATTGGCACCAACAAGGTCGCAAAAATCAAATAGAAAAAACTATTCACATAGAAAAAACATGCGCATGGTGGAAATAAGGTTCGCATGGTTTGATATAATAATAACGAGAGCTGTAAAAAAATTAAAATAGAGATTAAAATTAATTTATGACGCGCGCAATCAGTGCGTGGTTGCTCTTTATCGTTCAGTCATAAATCATTTTCCTAACTACTGAGAGTGACTTGGTGTTGTTTATTACATGTGTTGGAATAGGTGTATCAAAACACATTAATAGCAAGCTGAAAATTTAAATAATTGTCGGTTATTAGACATCTTATGAACTTTTACAATAATTCTAATATGATATATTTTTTGCGTGGCTTATAAAGTAAAACATATCTTATGTTGCACGCATTTCATTGTCAAACAGAAAATAATATTGAATAGATTGACTTGAATATAGTAAATATAGATATACCTTTCTTTATATAAACAAAGAATATAATATGTTGAAATAAACAATATAACTAAACAAAAATAACAATAACTTAAAATATACAATTATAACATTTTTATTTTTATATTTTTAACATTTCTATTTTTATATTAAGTGTGCTTTTAAGACATGATTCTGTATAACTCATGTCTCCTCAATGTTGAAACAACACCAACCACTGCTTTAGCCAACTAGTCAAACAAAGAAACCAAAACGGTTTTATGCTTGGTCTCTGTCTTGTGTGAAGTGCTGTTTAGAAAAAAGAAAACGTTGTAGATACACAGCTCAGCCAGTAATTTGTGCTTTGCTCTATTTTCAAGTTACTTGCTGCGCTCGTAACATCAAACAAATGTCGCATGCACAAATCTTTACCGGATTTGTTCCGTAAACTACTATATTTATACCAATTACAAAGTAATTATAGTAATTACAAGCTTCATATTAAATTGCATGATGATACACATCCTTGTACATAACAATTATATTGTTGTCTAGCTGTCAAGCTAAATGCGTTGATTGTGTGCGGAGACAGAATATAATTCGATGTAATTGCATATCATATTGTTACACGCAAATTAAAACAAACAATTACTGTTCCTTCAAAGCATAATTAAAAACTGCCGCTGGCCGGTAAGCCACTGAGAGATTATTAAAACCATAAATTGCATTTAACGTTGTTGCTTTTCGCACACAAAACACACCCAGACGCACACATTCCATTCCATTCCGCACCCGGTCGGTGGCGCACATATTGTTTACGAATTCTTGCTCATAACTAATGCGCTAGGAAGTAGGATGGCTGGTCGTGGTTGTGTGCGCGCGAGCGAAATTAATAATAATGTGAATTTATGGACGGCGCCGGAGGTTTTGTATTAGCAGGAGGGTTGTTGTCCGGCAGCAGCCGGGCAGCGAGAAAGGGTCACACGGACGCAACATTCGCAAATTTTGTACTGCACCCAGCGTAGCTAAAGTACCAAACTGGTCGCAAACACCCCGCACAAGAGGTAGAACATTGGACGATAACAAGAACATATTGCGGGCATTCGATGTTTTTTGTTATATTAGCAAACATGCAGCACGTAGACAATTGGATTCGGAAATTGGGACAAACTTGCTCCGCCAAAGCCATTCATTTATATTACACACATATTTTGTTATCTGGAATTTACTCAGCTTAATCATCGTGATAAATTGATAAGATATTAAATTATTTTATAATAACATTCATGATTGATACCTTCCCCAAAAAGTCTTCAAGTTTAATGCTGTTGACTTAAGAAATGTATTGTTATTACTGTTAATAACAAGTTTGGCATGCATGTTATGAGCTTATATAGTTAGCAAGTTATCATCCCAAAAAGCCCATCATTACCTCAAGTACCTATAATGACTTAATTCATAACCAACGAGCGCTTGAATTTACCAACAGTTCCTCACAATCCGAACATGAACTAACACAGTAAAATTGCATACCGATTTTAATGCGACATAAATAATAATTATTATTATTATCTTCCCAATATCAACAAGTTTCTCATTTGGCAACAGTTATCAAGATATGCATCAAACATTAATTGATTTAGTAATCGTTATTTGCATTATGACCATGTTAACTTAGCTTACGGATGTTGTTCACTTTGGTTCATTTCCATCTCGGATTAATTTTCGTTAATACAGCCAGAGATTAATGATATTGGCATTGGCATGCACGTGATTATGTCGTTCTAAATGGGGTGTAAAGTGATTCGAATCCAAATTGATATCGATGAACTGCTCATATGATCATTACCAGATTCATTGCCGATTCCGCAATATCCATTTGACCATTTGCACTAGTTTGCAATAATTACGTTCTGTTAGAATATAGTCTGATATTAAATTTTGCCAACATTTTGATTCAAGTATTATAAACGAATTTAATTCAACTTGAACTATGTATTTTAAAAACGGATATTTTGTACATTTGCGAATATTTATTCTCAAGTTGTACTCAAATTTTTAGGAGTTTAAATTGGTTAGGGATTGAATACCCAAATCAAAACTCGTTACAATTCAATAGCATCCGAATTCATTCATAAAAATAGATTGATCCTCTTCGGTTGCACTCGAATTCACTCCATTGATTTAGATGTGCAGCACACACGTTTGTTTGCACGTGCCCGATGTGTTAGCTCGTGTCGGCTGGTGGTATTAACTATCACAGATACAGGTAGAATTTTGTGTTTCTACCTGAATCGCACAAATCCACACCGAATACCAAATAGACCCAATAATCTTTCATCCATTTCTTTTATTTGGCTTTTCCATTATTCATTCGATAAGCACTCTTTGTACTACTTGCACCCAAGTTTGGGATTAATAAAATACCACTTGACTGAGACCCAGACCGATTATATTGAACCTATTGATAGTTATTTTATAATGTGTGACGTAATTATGGGGTGACAAAAAAGGTAGAATCAATCAGCCTACCTGTAAATCTATCAATAATCTCGGTTGTATGCCACGCGACCAGGTACCTAACATTATAATTCCATAACTTTTAAATAGCTAATTTCAAGTATTTAATTGTAGGTTACTTACAGTTAGCCAAATTTGCTATAATTTGAGGGTATTATGTTTTAGAGACTGCGGTGTTGTTAAATTCCGTTAAGGATCACTAGGAAAGTAATTGCGTCAAACCTCATCGGAAGTAAATGCTCAATTGTCCAAGAGTCCAGATACATCCTGACGCAACGTACAAACCATATTAGCGCTTTACGGAGCGGTGAAAGCTACGGTGTGGGTTTGACTACACAACACGCATGTAACTGCAAATGGAGCAACCTCACCTTATTGCCACCAAACTCTAATGTTCCGGTTTCATTCACGAAACTTGTTTCTCCCAGTTCGACAACGATCCAAGTAGGTATGTAGTCGCTCGTGGGATAGAGGGTTGCGCTAATGCATGTGTGTATTTGTGGCGATGATATTTGAATCTTAATTTCAACGACCGGACCTGACCAGTTTTAATGTTGTAACCCTTTTAACCCCAAACTACAGCGCTCCTTTTCTTCGCCTGCTTGGATGCCTTCTCGCATGTCGCTGCTTTAATGTGCATGCGGTGAGACGCGAAAACGGTACGGTCCTTTTTCGGCAAGCATAATCAAGCATAACCTGTACGTCGTACAGTCGACATCCTCGACAAACGGGAATTAATATTTAGTCGCTTTGCGCCATTTGTGCAAGAGAGTTTTATAAAGCAGCACCGCACATTCTAATGATTTTTTTAAATTTCAATTATGCAAACTTATGTGCCGAAAAAAAATTATAACATTCATGTGAAACGTGTATAAATATATGTGTTAAAGTTACTTTATTTTTGTATTAAACTATCATGTGCATAACTAACAAACCGTAAACTGTACAATTGTGAAAATTCCTGATGTGTGTTTTATAATCTAATTATACAAGTGACGAATGTATGTGACTAGCGGTGTGAGATTCAGGTGAAGCATCGGCCATTATTTTTCTCTAAAATATTAACGTATTGAGCGAATCGCACGTTCATTAAGGTAGTTAAACACGCCTTGAATACGAACAGTACGCTTCGCTGATTGCGTTCCATAATAAGTCTGCGACGGGCAGCAAATGGGGGAAAGAATGGCTGTCGAAAACAAAAGAATTGTAATATGGCCGCTGCGAGGAACAAACGAGCGTAGTCCGCGCGGCGTGGCCATTTTTTCCTCGCATAAACAACAACCAGCGGAAATTACAAATTTAAATAAACGACCACGCCATGACCGCGAGTGCGTTGCGGGTTTGTGATTGCGGCCAATGGTATGCGCGATGAACGTTTGATTTTTATCTTGCGACACTAGTGAAGGTACCGTATGTCATGAAACTCGCGAGTAATGACTAAGTTGTCGGTTGCTGCCCAGCATGCTAATCAAAAATTGTTATCTATTACCAGTAAAGTCTATGAGATAACATTTAGGGTTACTCACAAATATTTGGTCAAAACATTGCAGACTAATCTAACAGCGAACAAATATTAAGAAAATGACGAAATAAGTAACTTTACATTGTAACAATTGCAAATCCTAGTCGAAGTCACGCACACAGGAAGTGTTAAACAAGATACGTACAACTTTGTTGAGAATAGCAGATAAATATCACCCGCAATATCAAAAATTTATATTCAACGTAATTACAGTACAATTAGACTATAAATTACGTGCATTATGATAATGAGAAGATATTCAAAATTTAGTATGACGCTGTAAGTATAGCTATCTACTCTACACGCAACTCAGCGCTTTTATTACTTCAAACAGTTGAAACGCATATTCACCCAAAATAGAGTTTTATTACGTTTTTAACAATAAAAACACCATGTGGGCACACCACCATCATCCGTTACATTGGTGACTTGCGCCTTTTGCAGCTAGACGAGGTGATTTACTGCGTATGCCAGCAATTGTTACGCATGCCGCGCCGTTTGTTTTATTGTTTCGTTACTAGGTTAGGCAATCAAAAAATGTCACACACACGCACGGTTATGATTTGGTTTGCGTTCGGCGGAAATATTCCAATGAGTGATGCGCTCTTTTAGATTTATGTTCACATTGTTTTTTCGGGCATGTTACTATTTAGAAGTATTGAAAATTTTCACGCTTTTTAAACACGTGAAACCTGCTGCGGGGTATAATTAACCGAACTATGCGTATTTGAACTTTCGAAATTGCTTTGTGTTAAGATGTAACCTTTGTTGTTGTAATATTGAGTGATTTATGTTGTAGCGCATCAAATTTGAAAAATGTTGTTTTTATTAACCATAAAACGAAACAGTGGTTATTCTTATATAACCAGCATATGAAGTTGTTTTTGCAGACAATATAAACTAATTGCAAAAAACATCAATAGATATATTACAAATGATTTACAATCTGTTAGGTATAGAACTGTGGACATAAATTTTATTATAATTATTGTTAATTATATTCTTTATGTTCTTTATAATGTAGAATTAACAAATAGTAATTGTAGAATCATATAAATTTATAAACAACATTAAACTTTTTAACATTTACATGAAAATATTGGTATGTGTTATTTTCGATACGTATTATTCTAAATAATTAAAATACAAATATTGACAATCACAATATATTTTTAAATTTATTCTGTATTTTATATTTTTGTTCTATCAATAATTTGTAATCAATTATATATTTATAAGGTTTTATATAAAGATCAGTTAACATACCGTCTTGCCTGTATATTATATATAATTTGATTAATGACAACGTATAATTAAGGTGTTTATGTAGTTATGAATTATTAAATAATTATAAAGGTGTTTCATAAATGTATACATTGATAATACCTATATTTTTACAATTGTGTATCAACATATTTTAATGTATCAAATTATATAGTTGGAATTGCAACAAATAAATTTAAAAAAGTTTGTTCACTGAGTTAACACTATTTGATTAATTGTAAAATGATAAAAATATAACTCACTGTGTCGTTACAGTAGCCTTTAATTAGGTAAGCATAGCTAAAGAAATGTACTATATAATTTGTTTAGAAAACTAGTTATAAATAAAATTAATATAAACAATTTGCATGTTTATTCATGTGTTTTGTAGAACTTCTTTGCATTTCCATGCAGTTTCCATGTAGTTTGCTATGATAATTGCACATTTGACAAAAGCGCGTGTAATTGATGTGCGACCGGTGCGCCACACGCGTTATGTTTTTATGCTTTTCGCGCGTAATGATGTTACACCTTGCGTCGGCACGCCAACGTCGCACCTAAATACAGGATGTCAAAATGTCAACCTGCAGCGTATAACATTTACTGTCATTGGTTGTCAATAATACGTGTTAAGCAATCATTCAAAAAATTATTTATGATTTTACTGCCTAAAATTTAATTAACACATAAGACACATTTCTTAGACATTTTCGAATGAGTAAACACTTCACTACTAAATATTTAGTTGCTGTTTTAAATGATCCTGTAGAATATAAATGTTATAAAATATACATGTAATTGATAGTATTTGTTGGGGTGCAACGCATTATAAATGTGATATCTTGTTCTTTTTGGGCTGTTTATAACGCAAATTCACCTTGCAAAGATCGCCGTACCTTTTGTCGACTACATGCAAAACGATACGTAATATTACACGATGCGCAGCTGGTGCGTGCACTACATATATGGACGTCATTAACTGCCCACAATCATTAATGCAGCTATATTATAAGTGTACAATAACTATAATTTATTGATATAAAGCAATATGCATTTATTACACCAACAGTCACATATAGTGCTTCATTAATTTATTAATTTCATATGAATTACTTGGTGTCATACATTTCTTAATATTTAATATCTTTATTTAACAAATGTGAATTTCAACAATTGTAAATATATTGACAAATACTACAAACATATTATAAAATATTGAAAATATTACATTGTTTTTTATTTCAGATTTACTTTAGATTTTCACAATATTTTTATTACAGAATTGGATTGCCTACAATTCCGGATTAATGTTTGTTTATGTATCAATACACAATACACACATTATAAAGTAAATAAAAGTCTAAATATTATATAATATTAAATTGTCTTTTTAGTTTACTTATAGAAAAACATGCAATTAAGGTTATTTTTTATAGGAATTCATAAATTCTTGAATGCAAATTTTATCTAAATTACATTAAATTAAATTTTATTCATTGTAATAAAAGTGTGTTATTAAGCTATAAATAAAGTTATATTACTTCCAAAATGTATTAACGTATCTTATTATAACAAACCACAATATTGTAGAACTTATGATGTGGTATTGTTCCTGACTTATTAAAACATCAAAATTACAACCAATTTGTTTATAAAAATTTAAACATATTGATATAATTTGTCGACTATCAATTTCTGTATTTTTCTTCATTGTAAAATAGTTTGCAAGGTATTAATATATAATTTAATAAAGTATTCTGTTTCAAGCCAATGTATTTGAAAATCCATCAGTTATTCATTTTCATTATGTCATGATACTTCTACTACATACTAAAATGTATCAATGCTCTACAAATGCATACCGACAGCATCATTACATGGTTGAATAAATAGCACCTGGCAATTAACCCAAAAATAAGTCAACTATTCACACTACAACACACAAAACTAAAAATTCCTTTAACTTAAGAACCGAAAATTTTATTATTAAACTCATTCTAGTTGAAAAATACTTTAGAAAAGGTTTGACTATAAAATTTTCTTTTTAAGAGCATTAATCAGAAATAAAAAACCATCGATGGGAATTTCAAGGAGTTATTTGCGACAAGAATTAATGTATATGCCTGCTCTTGATCTTGCTTCCTGCTTGCCAATACAATTAAAGAGGCCATAAAAACAATCCCAGTTAGAGATACAGCCTAGAATTATTATCAAAGTCAAATACCTACTCAATCTTCTTCACAATTTTACAAACTCCTAGTTATACGTAAAACTAACCAAATGATATTAGGTACCACAAGTTACAGTACAGATTCAAAGCAAATCCTACCAATACAGATGTCCTAACTTCACTTTGCATTCTAACCTCAATTTATACACCACATTTCAAAACTCCCACCAAACGCTTTTAAAATTTACTAAAACATATTATGTCGTACTTTTGTAATTTATATTAAGTTTCGGTTTAAGATTATAATGTTTCTTAGTTCTTAATATAGAATTTGCTTTTTGTATTAAGTTGTTGAAATTGAATTTTGTCGTGATTCGAAGCGCTGTTTCGTTTTATTCATGTTAACTTAAATCGAATCTACACATTTATATATTTGATTATACAAGTTGTATGTATAGGTTTTAAAAAGTGTTCTAGAAATGTAGAAATAATATTTGTAATGCGCTTGGTATTTTCATTTTAAAGCTTATTATTTGTAAAAATTTAATCTTTTTATTTTAATTTATTTAATAAATATTTTTTTTACAATTATAATTATTGTTGAGCTATATGATTTTAAATAATAAAATAGAAACATTAAAACTTACAGATTTTGGTAAATTGAAGAACATATCATTACATTTTCATTTAGATCAATTTCAACATGCAATCTGCTACGTAATCAAGACATTTCTTTATATTCTTACGTATTCCCATAACGTTATAACTTTGCTATAAAAAATTTATACGTGTTCACAAGCGGATTTTTAATTTCCGATCGATTTAAACTTCATTTCTGTGCGTTCTGCGTCATCCGGTGCTATTTCTTGCAAATTCAGACTGATTCTTCAATTTTCCTTGCTATCCTTCCGTCAGCCATTTTGCAATCAACAATTCCTGATTCCTCCAATACTGTGCACACTGCGAAAAAACATGTTCAGATAATTTCAACAGCAAAATTGAAGGCATGTTTACGGAATCAATGTAGTTTTGTGCGTTCATGTGTATGCGTATTGGTAATGTTAGGGAATATTTGGGGGTGTGGGGGGTTAGTTGAGCTTTGCTAGGTTTCGCAACTTTCTAGCCGTTGTATAGTGTGCGGGTGGAGAAAACGTCGGCGCACGCGGGTTTGAGGAAGATCAAGGAATTCAGGCGTCCACGGCCGCTGCAGAGCCTTTGCAAAAAGGGGGAAGACTATAAAAGTTTATTACGAGAGGTTTTTCATTATTGATCACACTCGGCCCCAGCCACAGGATAGAACCAAGCGAAAGGGTTGGGTAATAACATTATACTGCATGTTTTATTTTATATAAAATATTTTTATTTTGACTGTTAACTAAAATAAATTGCCATAATTAAAGCTAAGAGTCTGAATTATTACATATAAATAAAAAATTAAATTTTGAATTAGTATCTCTTAATATTATAAAACATTAAATTTTTTTTATTAGTGAAAACAGCCTGTAGGTTGTGTTAACTGCAGGAAGGAAAAGGGTTCCCGAAGCGACCCAAAGCGTCGCCACCACCACACCACGCGAACATTTCCTTCGTTTTCGCCTACACACTCATACCCTCACCAACGCGAAAAATACTCGCAAAAGCAAGTAGGCAACCACGCCACAAAACGAAAATTTCTTGAAAAAGAAAACGTAATGTGCTCTTCAGCAAGTTTTTCCTCCCCATGCCTTGGTTTTTTCCCTTGACTGTGTTTTTTCTCTTGACTGGGCTTTCCCCCATACATGCGTAAAATAAACAACGCAGTGCCACAGGGTTAGCGCTGAAATTGAAGATTTTCATTTTGACATTTTCTCCCTATCGCACAAATGTTAATGAATGCGCGATGCTGTTCTTGCGGAATACTATGCGAGATGTGACGCATTCGGGGATGGTGCACATTAAAAAAACCATCTGCATATTAAAGGAGCCGTGGCAAGTCTTTCATTTTCCTCCCTGCCAACTCGCGACGTATGGAGGAAAGTGACAAGTGTTTGCACGCTTGGCTCGCTTAGAAATGGCACAACGGTGAAACATGAAACAAAAATGTAGCAAATCCAAAGAGCTGAAATAAAAGCGGAGCTTTGGCGTTGGCTGGTTGGCACAAGACAGCATTAACCAAAATGAAAGTAGCTTTTAATCGGAATGACGATGAAATGTTAGGAAAATGTTTGATAGCAATTTACAAGGGTGGCTGTGGTGGTGGTGGTATAAGTTTGTACATTTAATATCCTGTCATATTTGTTAGAGATAAAGCTTGCGTTTATTAAAGACAGTAAATTAAAATTAAAAACGGATAGTCATTCATATCCGCCTTAAATGGCTTTCTAATCTTGTAGTTTTTTTATGTTTAGGCCTCCCATGAACCCGTAGAGCGATGGCCATGTGCAAACCCAAGATCGCATACCTATATAACCAATAAAATATTAATTTACGACATTTGACTGTTTGGTTAATTACGAACGAAAGCTTCAACCAGCCTTCGATGTAAATTAATGCCAGCAAAATGTCGTTAAATTTAAATTTATATATATAAATACTAACTAAATCATCACTTGGTTGGTTATGGTCAAGTTTGAATGATTTTATTACGTTTTAACGATCTGCGTTATCATCATACAAAGCGAACTAGGAAAACAAAAGGTTACATAATTTTACCTCGGTCAAAGCCTTTACTCTGCCCACCCATTAGAGTTTTACGTCTTTTTTCGAAACCGAACGGACATACGTTGCGGTGTCCTTGTGCACGCTTTCTTCCCACATCTGATGATTAAAAAAACCAAGAGTGAAACACCAGGTGCACCCGATGCGCATGGTTCCGGCCGGCTTTGTGAACTTAACCTTTTACCTCGCCTAACTATGACCCTTTCTAATGCTGGCCACCGGTCGGCCCAAATACTTTTATTTTACGTGCGCACGTGACCCTTAAGCGTGTTGTACCCCTTTATTTTATTCCCAAGCTCACATCAATACAAATTCGTTAGACATGCAAAAAATGACAGCATCCTCTACGAAGGGACGAAGCATGGTTGCATCTTATATTTATGACACTGTTACAAAAAACGGGGTCAGACTGTTGAAATGCAAACAGTACGCATGTGGTTATTGACATATATGGCCACGAACCTACAAACAGTGATCAGATGCAAGATATACAATAGTAATGCTGGTGGGACATGGAAATTCCTCTTTGGACAGATGCGCTTGTCCATTTAATATAATCATATTTATATTTCTAGAACACTGCACATAAACGTTGAATAATAAACATCAAACATGTACATACATCAAACATCGTTTAAAAAATCCACCGCTTACATCACCTACCAGATGTCCACTTACTCGTAAATCCTTAAGCCACATGGAATCTCAATGGAGAACCCAAGTGAACATAAAAGCAATAACTTAGCAAATGTCATATATATGTAATTGTGGGTTATAAATTTACATCGAAACTCTAATCTCTAAAATATGGGTTCTATTTGATAAAGTTTCTTGTTTACTAACTATAAAATTTGATTGGTTAAACCGAAAGTCTAGCATTGTCTCACTTTGAGGTATTATAATTCCGAAGCCAGCAATTGAATCTGCGGCATGATCCTGACCGACCGAAATTTATTACACCCCGGCTTCAACCGAACCAGGAAGCGATAAAACATTGGTTGACCGTTTTGGGTTTCGCGTGTGGAACACGCATAAGCGCATTTATCATATGAGTAGCGGTGGGTCGATATCAAAGGGGTCAGGAAAGGGTCGCGACTTACCGCCAGCCGTTGCGTACATGCCCATTGTCCACTATTTTCATTTTTACAAAATACAAAGGCGCGCAGATTAGACTAGTAATAAACACTGGGGGCAAAGAGACTGTGCGTTCATTGTGATGCACAGTCCGCCTTCCAGGCCACCAGAGCGTCCAGGTTTTCAAAGTTTGGAATTAAATATTGCATTTATTATGCGGTCGTGGTCCAAGGTCATAAAAAAAGCATTGTCCTCCAGGCCGGATGAAACAAATGCAGCGCCATCATATACTCATGGGGATGCTCAAGGGAGATGAATTTATTGGCGGTTGGGCATACGCATCCCGGCCATTCCAACCTAACCAACAATGTCCGACACGTAAATAACGTCGCACGCCCGTTGCGATTCTGCGGTATGAATTAAAACCAAAAACGAATAGAAGCGACTTCATTATTTTCCGGCATGTGTATTCTCCGCATGGATACACCCTATCTGTGCAGTCTGGGAGCTGTATCGCTAGTCCGAAAATGGAATGGTAATTATTAATGCGCTCATGAATCTTTTAGTTTCGATTTAGATGGACTTTGCCACAACACCAGCCAAACATCCAGGAACATTAACCAACAGTCCAGACTTCTGTCATTTCATGTCTATTCAGAAGTGACGCTATTTTCAACGGACATACAACTGAAATGAGTTGATGTATATGAGAATGAAAGATCTCTCAACAAAAAATGAAAGTTCCAAGTACCCCAAACAAAACACCCAAAGGTAACGGATTAAACTTTTCTATGAAACTTGAAAATGTTGAAGTGGCTGGAAGAGGGACGACGTTAATTTTAATTGCCTTGTTTACAGTTTGATGGACAATTTGAACGGCAGTCGGCACGGGAGCGGATAAGGGATGTCCATTCCCAACTTTCCAACATTTCAACTTTCTACTTTCTAAAACCGCAGAGTGTTTCACATTTTCAATGTTTACTGTTATACTTTCTACTTAAATGTAAATTAGCGGTTTGCCGAAGTTGGGAGAGGCGTAACTGCTTTTGTTGCAAATTAAAAGCTAATGAGTCAATTATTACGTTTAAAAAGCTCCCCAATCAACTGATCTGATATAAAATAATTTCAGTAGACTGACTTATTTTGTGATATATTTTGACTGATTTCTTTATATGTTTCTAATTGCTCTCCGTTTTACGACAATTCAAAACGTGTTCCTAACAACATTATTTACTGTAAAATTTATATATGTTTGATTATCATAGATGTTTTTTTAACGCATCGACTGCTGTGGTCATTAGATGTCATAGATGTTGATAACAAAAATAAATATTATTTACTTTAAAATTTAAAAAAGCAATGTGGCTACTAATAACAAGAATAGTCACTGGTCTGGTGGGTAAAATAACTTTATTGCTAACTATGCCTCATCGTTTATTTTCAAACTTTTGTAGCTATGAATAGGCACCTCTTCATACATATGTTTTTTAAATAAATTTGTGCACAATGTAGAAAAGCAAATTATTATGTTAAAACTACATAATATTGTATTTACAAGTTTGTTAACTACTTAATGAGTAAATTTGTTTAGATTTATATCTTGTGCACAAAACAATATACAATTATAATAGTACCAACTTCAATGTATTATAAGAAATCAGAAATAACAGTTGTTCGTTTCTATTTTTTCTTCCTGTCAGCACACATTGATTTATATCAGTTTATATAATTTTATATCCGACCGTGTCCCTATTTGCATTCATCTTATTCTAATTAGAAAAAAACGTAAACCGCTCTTGGGATGAATGGTGTCCAGCATCTCACAGAGTGCAATCACACAAACAGATTTATCCGGTGCAGCCCTTGGCGGTCGGGACCGTCCCTAAGTTTTCATAACTGTGAATATGCCTGGCCCTTGTGTTCCATCCCGTGGCGGGACAGCACCGGGACGTGTTGGGCACCTAATTCGCTATGCATGTTATGCAAATGAAGCATCGAGGTGTGCGACGCGTTTTTTTCGCTTGGACTGCATCCTTAGATTATAACCGATTTCATAATTTTTTTGCTCTAGACAAAACAAAAGCTCTTGCGTACGCAATGACATTGTATCTGAAAACTATTCATCTCGTTATTTCTATACCCTTCACATGTGCACATGTAACCTGAAACAATTCAACGCGACACGAAACAATTACTGTTAAGAACGCGCCACCCTTTGCAATCAAAGGATTTTTTTTGTTGACGCAGAGGGGTTGATAAAACAATGCATATGCCAAACTCCAACTGGATACATTCTCAATAGTTACGCATGTTTTTGTTTCGAAGCTGATTAAATATTAAGTTTCTTTTAATGTGCACATGGCTGAAAATATTTACGGTATAATTAATTTATTTCAGCCGTGCGACGGCAATAAAACAAGCGCACATAAAACGCAATCATAACGTTGTCGAAAAGATAAACAAAAAAATAAATATTCATACGTTGCGGCTGAGTTTCCTGCAAACACTCGTCGCATTTGCTGGCGATGGCGGCGCGTTGAAAACGCACGTTGCCTCCTCCGCATGCTGTGTGCACCATTGCCGAAGCGTAATTAACATGTGCTTTAATTACGAGCATCGCCGCACGCCATCCGTAACGCGAAATAATATTTTTATGGCGCATCCGACGTTTACTCGAACATTAATTTCACGATTTTTATCGCTCCGCCATCGCAGGACGCCATGACAGTGCACAAGAAATTGACGGATAACGAAGCAGCATGATTATAAATGCACAACATTCCTGTAAAATTAAGAATCATTGTTTTCCACAAAGAACAGAAATGTGTGTATATATTTAATGTCCGTGTATTTATAAATGTAATTGCACAATGTATAACTGTAAATAACTCAAACCATGCATGAAAACAAATATTATATTTGTTAAAATACCAGTATAAAATTTTTACAAATAAACAAAATATGCATAAAACATATGGATTTTAAAGTTTGGTATTGATTGTAAATATCAGACATTAAATTAATACATAATAAGCTTATTAATAAGTAAATATTCATTTATTTGAAATAACTATAATTAATTTATCGGGTTAGGATTCTGCACGGCTGGTCTAGGTGTTTGACAAATCCATATAAATATAGAAGTTTCCTAAATCATTGTGGTTAAACTATAAATAAGTACTTTATTTAAACTTAAAGAGATTCCGTTTTTTGCTGAACATAGATTGCAACATTCATTATTGTGGGTATCACGTAAACAACAACACTACTACCAGTAAACTGTTACTGGTAGTGTTGTGCACAACGTTTTTTCGCTTAACTCGATCGAAAGATCACTTGACAGAACTTAGAGTATATAGATTATACAAAGTACGGACTGCTCACATAATTTGAACAAAAATTTATAATTTTACAGACTGGTTAGCCGTCGTTTGACGATTTAAAGTTATATTTGCATTTCCGTCAATTGGGTCTTTTTTTATAAATCAGCGTTCAAACCGAATCTGCGTTGTTTGTAGCGTGTTGTTTATTTGCATATGAAAGATAGCGTCAAGGCGCCTACTAACCACTTATGTACGCAACAAAAATTCGATGTGGACGCACCAAATTACATTTGAATTTTTATCCTCACTCGTTAGGATATTGTATATTACGTAACAAGCTTAATAAGTGATGTTTATCGCACGAGGAAGAAGTAGCCACACGAGACCGGAAGCAGAGTTGTGGATGTCTTCTAAGTGTGAAAAACTTATCGAGATTACGTACGCAATTTTTTTCCACAACAATATGCAAAAAATAAATTTGAATTGCATAACAACGGAAATTTTTATCATAATATAAAACAGCCGATTGTGTGTTATCAGCACACTTCGATGCACCCATGCACTATGCGGCAAACAAACACTAGCAGCGTATAGCAAGCCTTGCACGGAAGAGGCGATTGATATCCCATATCGTAACGAGTGTTGATATGGAGCTCATAGTATAACTGTTGAACGGTATTGTCACAAATTTTATTATACATTTATGGGAACGGGCAAATAACATTCCATTTAATTTAAAACTTTTTAACGCTGCGAAGCGTTTTTCCAACTTTTAAATTGTTGCCAAACGTTAATATAATTATGCTGACGTCATCAAATTATTAGAATTGAATAGTTAAAATATTATACCTAACAGTTGAATTAATCCAAAATTGCGACAACAGCAGTAGTAAAATTTAAGTGTTCTCACATTTGTGCAAAGAATTAAATATAAAATTGGCAAATGTACATTTTACAGGACTCAAAATTATATTAAGAACACACTAGAGTCGTTCCGAATTTTACGCTAATTAAAGCCATATCTAAATACAATAATTAATTACTTAACCAATTACATATACTTGAGCGTGAACTAGCGTCTAATTAATGTATCTGTCAGCGCATGACATAAAAACTCACCATGAAGGGTGCACGTGGTCAATTAATTCTGACAAATGTACTAATCAAGCGGCGCGATTAAAATTTTAACTTTTCAAATTAAATTCAATTCCACCAAATTCCGACTGTAATAAAATATAAAATATTCGTAACTAAATATTTACTGTCGAATAACAGGCAAAATGAAACGTAATATTAAAACGTAACAAGTAACATAAAACGTAACGTGAATATTTTCGTGCGATTGTTAATTGAAATTCTAATTTAATTTAATTGAAAATGGATGTAGAATTTTTTAATTATAGTGCATTGCTGTGGATATATCCAAAAATGCCAATTAATTCAGTTTGTTGATTCAGACGTGCGGTAATTTAATACATTTGAAAATTAAAAATGATTTTAATTATGAAATAATCCAGTTTTATTATTGATAAATTTATTAACAGATTATTTATGCTGTATTTAATAATCATAAGGAAGTTTACCCAATTTGAGTAAATTTAGCATAGAATAAATAAGTGCAGAATTTACCATTGCGCATTTTCATATGAAATTACAGCGTGCGTCGTATTCTCACTTAATAATTCAGGCGTCGATTCAATAACAAGCGCACGCACTCAACGCGACCCCCGACGCGACGCGTATAAATATAGAAGAAAATTATTAGTTTGCTATATTCTGCGCGAGGCACTTGCGCACATCCAGAAAACCATTAATTTCTTCGATAATAACGGACGAGACGCGTAAAACATAATCGCAGGCCGGTCGCGTGTTTGTGTGTTGCTGGTACTTCTCGCGCGGTGTGGTGGAAACGTGTACGAATGTCCAATTATCGTTTTGATTTATTTCTTGTTTCCCTTTTCCACCGGCGCGCCGCACGTTTTTACCGTCGCACTGCGCTCGGATTGTTAGCCAAACTATCAATTTCCAAATGATACAAGTTTAAGCATTGACGTTTAAATTATGGTGGTTTTGTTGGACTTCTGCTGGCATACGGGCATTTATACGACGGTTTATTATGCGTCGGAATGCTGTAGCTGCGCGCAATCAATTGTTTTTTCCTAATCAAACCGACCTTTGACTCGTGTAGGAAAAAACAAATGTATTATTTTCACAAGAAGTAGTTAGCTTTAGATTGCAATTAAATTCAATTGAGTTGCTCATTATTGAGTGCAATTTACCTTTTTGCTAGATTAAGTTTTAGATATGGTGTACGTATATAAAGCTGTTTGGAGTTTGATCACAAATCTACTTTAGCTAGGCTTAAGTTAGATTTTGAAATATTTTATTTATTTTTTGTTATTATATTGTGGCTTCTCGTTAAATGTACATTTAACCCAATAAAATACGTTATACAATAAAGGATTAAACACATATTAATAATAAATTTGTTTTTTTTTTAATTATATACATAAATTTTATTGATTTATTACCATAAAATTCTTATCAATTTTAAATTATATTCACAGTTTAACGATTCATAATTCGCGATAATGATGTCAATCCAAGAATCAATAAAATACAACACAATAATTATAAGCTAAAGTTATAAGAAAAAATATTTGTGTTTTTGGTCAATAACATATAACTACTTATATTTATTTATTATGGATAAACTCTACTGCATCAGATTTGCACAATAATGACAAATAGTAGTTACTCAAATATGTATAAAATTTAAAGTTAACAGCAATTATTGATAAGTACTATTATTACAATTAATTATTTTTCTAGACCACCTCGGTGGCATAGTGGTATGTTCAATGACAGTGCGAGAGGTCCCGGGTTCGATTCCCGGCTAAGGTCAAAGAAAAATGTGGTTCTTGTCAAACATTAACGGGGCGTTGTTCTTTGTAACTTGTGCCATTCAAACAACGGCCCAACATACGCTAATGACCACAGAAGTCGATGCGTTAATTAAAAAAAATGCTGATATTGTGTAAAAACGTTAAAATAATGTAATATCTCATAAATGTAACTTCACATTGTAAGTAAATAAGTAAGCTTTGTGATGATATAATTGGATCTATAATTACGTAACAAGTTGTTTACTTAGTGAAACAAATAATACTTTTTACAATGTGACTACAAGACTCATCTTTACTAATATTATCAATAAAAAGATGTTTTTGTCAAATTGCATAGAGTTTGTCAATCTTTAGATTTCACAGTGGTCCAAATTAGGCAACCGTATTTATTTGGCAACAGACTAAATTAGACAACGGTCCAAATTAAGCAACGATCCAATTTAGGCAAAGGTGCAAATTAGACAACGGTCCAAATTAGGCAACGGTTCAAATTAGGCACCGGTCTAAATTAAGCTGCGGTCCAAATTAGGCAACTGTCTAAATTAGTCAAGTGTCCAAATTAAGCAACGGTCCAAATTAGGCAACGGTCCAAATTTGGCAACGGTTCAAATTTGGCAACGGTCCAAATGAGGCAACGATCTAAATTAGGCAACGGTCCAAATTAAACAATGGTCCAAATTAGGCAATTTTTAAAATACCTCATTTTTCTCTATTTGTTTGAATTTTGTTTAAATAATAATTAAAATTGGACAGGTACGTATAGACTAGAGTAAATTTAAGACTAAAAATATAAAATTAAGACTAAACTTAGCTAAGTTAGCGAATATTAGCTAAAATCTAGTTAAGTTATGTACAACAAACATTTAAGTAACTAATCAAACTTCTAAAACATAATTTGAATGTTCATTGTTTAGCCATTATTTCATATATTTACATGTGGCTAACAATTATACAATATCACGAAATTAAACGCAACTTTAGGTCAACATGTGTGATGACTTCCGGCTTTCAGCAAACAAATCTAATAAATTAAACTCACTGTTTTAGCGCAAATCGAATCGAATTTCTATGTATTCACGTCAAATATTTATAATCGATTAATATTGCCGAGAGTAGACAATATTTTAGAGTGCGTACGCATACATATGTTGGGCTCGATAACACCACACATCACCGGCGCCGCGGCGTGCGCACATTCATATCTATCGCGCGTATCTGTAATATATCAAAATAGGAACATTAATCAAAACTTGCACCGCGCATTTCCGGCAACGGTGGCTGCGTGGAAATCAGGAAGTGTTTGTATTTATATAACAAAGCCAATGCGCAAACAGAACCGCATCGCGATATATATTACGATGCGAATACAATTTGCGATGATGGACAAACATCGTGGCTAAACATTATTTTAATCAAATGTGACGTCAGTCGTGTTTTATTTCAAAAGAAATATTATTAAGGAGATATTCCAAGTCAAAGTTACAACTGCAATGTAAACAAGCAGATTCTGAGATAGCAGAGAGCAAGACAAGTTTTGTTTTTAATTACCTTCAATTTTTGATAGGTTAAGGAAGATATTTCAATCGGAACAACTTACCCTGTAACTTTTAGCTTTGTTCTCCTCCTGCTGTAATTTTTGAGAATATGCATTATTTTAAGAAGGACGCGTTGCATTACCGCAGGCATTGCTTCCCTGGTTGCCCAAGCATATCACATTGCGTTGTATGTGTATGTATGTGTATGTGTGTCTTCCTGCATTTGGTGGAAGCGTTTTTCTTATGTCCCCCGCTCGGGTTGTTTCAGCTTGCGAGGACCATTATGATAACGGGCACGGTTGTTAGAGAGAAATACTGCTTTAATATCTCAGCAGTCGGCCGCCAGACTGCTGCCTGCCAGGAGGCAGGCCAGGAGGCAGGCAGCAGTCGTGGAAAACGCGCCACACTTTCCTTTTGCCACGCGGCAAACTAGGATAACAATGCGTCATATTCATAAATGCGCCTGCTCACTTGCGATTAAGCGTGTTACATACCGTCTCAACTCTTTCTCATCTCCGAGAGAAATTGTTACATGTACAACAGGAATAAATCTTCTACTATCTCTATATTTATTTAAAATTTTGACATTGTAACCTTAAAAGTACATTTTTATTTTTAATTTATCTATTAATATGTAGAGAAAAAATTGTATCGGTCCAATTTTGGCAACTAATACTGGCCCAATTTAGGTAATTTATTCTTTTACTCGGTATTTTACACTTATTAAGCTTGTTATCCACATTAACAAAATTAAAGATATGTTGAGGGAAAAATTGTATCGGTCCAATTTCGGCAACTGTTACTGGTCCAATTTAGGCAACTTATTTTTTTAGCCCGGTATTTTACACTTATCAAGCCAGTTATCCATATTAATAAAATTTTTATATATTTATAAATTTATTTCAAATTTTAACTATAATAAGTCGATGGAACTAGTAGAATCATAAATATTTGACTATTTGTGTCTGTATTAAAATAAAATTGACATAACCCCAGAAATATGTTTTTTTTTTAATTTATTTATTAAAGATATATAGAGAAAAAATGTATCGGTCCAATTTCGGCAACTATTACTGGTCCAATTTAGGCAACTTATTTTTTAACCCGATATTTTACGTATATCAAGCAAGTTATCCATATTAACAAAATTTTTATATATTATATATTTATTTTTAAATAATTTCATATTTTAACTATGAAAACTTATTGTAACTAGTACTATCATAAAAATTTAATATGTAAGAAATTGAATATTTCAACATAAAATTTCCACTTTTAAAGCAGGTACATTTCAATATACGTTTTGCGGATGAATTGCACAGACATTAACTCTTTATCGGAATCCGACGTGTTGAAGGTTGAAGCACTGAATGTGATGTGCTCCATCCTGCTGCCTGCGAGTTGACATCGCGCTGAAGGTAGTCGCAGTCAGAGATTATTCATATCTACACCATCGTAAACTTTTACTGCTCAATAGACTTACAACTTGTCGGTGCCTGGCTGCGTCAGTCGTCCTATCGCGTTCGCCTTTTGCGACAAGGGTGCCCCGAGAAAAAGGATCCTTTTAACGTGTTTCCGTGTGCGCTCTCTGCGCGGCGCAAGGACATTGCCAGCGATTCCCTGCACAGAAGGGGTGTCGTTATCTAAAACAGGATCGGACACCGGGGCCAATGTATTGTAAAGGGGCACATTATGCGTACATTGTTTACATGATTTTGGGGGAATTCACCCTGCAGGAGGAAAAGGAGGCACGTCGTAGGGTTGTAACTATATAACTTGTTCCCTAAAGATCTTTTAGCATTATTAGGCTATTGATGTTACATACAAAATTGATCATCTTTGTTTTTTGTGTTTTTGTCGTTTTAGTTTGATATTCATATTGTGTTGAATTTTCAATCTATATTTGGATTATGTTTATGTTTGTAATGTTAGATAAAGATGGGTTTGTATTTCTTTTTTGTGGTATAGAAGATAAGGGATTTTCTGTTTTTATTTAAATTTATTCTAAAACTAAGAAATATAAATAAAAGTTGCCGAAATTGGACCGTTGCTTTATTTGACGATACATTCTAGGTTATGCTCCCTTAATTTAATGTTGTTTGAAGACGTACACTACTAAAAATGATTAAAGAATTTATAACTTTACATTCTTAGCGTAATATATGTCTGTGGTATATTAGTTTTTTTATATAAATTGATAGAGTTTTATATATCATGGAAAATTAATAAAAACTTGGACTTTATTGGCAATAAGTCAGACTTGCTAGCAGCGCGTGCTGCTGACGCGTTGTATTTGTGCATAATAGGAAGGAACAAATTGTGGTGGTGTAAGTAAAAAGACACTGATGTATGCCCTTTCGGAGATAAATCGTACGTGGGGATGTTTTGCATTATTTAATCTCGTTTGCTCTAGCTGCCGCTTGCGCGCCGTGTGCTTCACTCTCCCGCGTGTGTACATACATTGCCGCCCCCCTGAACAGTTGTACGTTGATAGATGCCGCGTCGGCGGCGCAAGCGACTGACGGCACGATAGGCCCCCGCGATTTTATAAATTCGGATGCGACATTACCGTGCGCCCGTACATGACGCAATCAATTTTCGCACTCGAGCACGCTGCAAGAATGCTTCACGTCTTGATGTATCACCTACAAGCCGACTGCCTCCGCGGCGCCGCCACCGCTCGACGTGCGCCTAGATGTTGACAGAAATTGGAAATAGATTGAATATCGACTTTTTATCATTCAACCGGTAGTCGTCGCCTTCGTTGCTGACTTTGCCGCCGTTGCCGACTTTGCAGAACTCCCATGGCGAGTTCCTACCGGACGACTTTGCTTCGCAACAAAACTGTCAACCAACCAAGGACGGGCATTACACATTCACGAGTATTACGCCTGCTTGGCGCGCTATTCTCTGGTCTATCAAAGAGTTACGCTATAAATTGGTAGTTTAAGTGAACAATAGTGAAGTGTGTCTGCGTTCCCGCTAACTTTATTATAATGTCGAACACTTCGTTTCACGCTTGTCGCAGATAGTTATATCCAATTTTGCTCATGCAGTCGCAGGCTATTAGTGCTTGAAATGTCGCAGAACTAGAAATTTCAAGCAAGCGTGAAATTTTGCCGCCACCAGTGCTATGGCTCCCATGCGCGCGCATAAACTATTTGGGTACACATTTGAATACAATTTCCAAAATGGTTGCAAAATGTCCTACTTTCCTCTTCCGGTTTAATAAAATTAAGTGGCCAGGACTCCAACAAGCAAGGACAAGAGGTGGGGAAAATTTCGTGAACTTGCAAAGTCAAACTTGCCATAATTTACTTCTAGAACCGCGTCAGCAAAGGAAAAGTCGGAAAGAAGCGGATAAAGTACCAAAGTCGCAAAACGCAAAAACAAGAACAAACTTATAATCTTTTCAAAGAGCAATATATCATAAAAAAGGAATTTGATTATCTGTCTGGTACATAAATCCGAATTCAAATTGCGTATCGTCCCATGTGCCTTTTCTTTTTCAGTGTTCAGTTTTCAGTTATCGGAGTGTTTCGTTTGGCATAGCACACATAATTCACTTTCAAAGGTGTTTTTAATGTTGTAAAGTCTGGAATCTTGTTCTTTTATTCATAAAATTTATCATATTTTTTAAAATAACATAAATAATGCTGTTATAAAATGAATAAGTGAGTAAAATAATGATTTGTCTTTTTTAGATCCACAATTCGTCAGACACGCAAGTTGTCCTTACATCCGTACAGCTTCCCTCGTCAGGACTCTACAGATGCGAGGTGTCCGGCGAGGCGCCCTTCTTCCAAACGGTCACTGAACATCAGCGAATGCTCGTTGTTGGTAAGTATACGAGACGTATTAGGCTAGAGAATGACAAAAAAGAATTTCATCATGTTGGACAAAGCATAGGACAAAACACACAAAAAAGCAAAATGCCTTGATATTTGTTGCTTCTACCCGCTGGTCAGCCGTTGTTTTGTTGTGTGTCTTCCCTCAGCTCACGCGTGTTCATTTCGAGAGCGGAAAAAGATGTGACATAGGCCAATGACTTCATTGTGCTGCTTTAGCAACAACATGAGGGAATTTAAAAAGCGCAAAAATCGCATTGTGTTTGTATATGTGTGGGTGGGACGTGCCGAGGAGCCGAATAAGTCCGCATTTCCTTTGTCGTATTTTCCTTTCCTTCGACGAGGAAAACATGCGAAGGGCAACAAGACGCGAGATAAAGATGGTAAACGGATTATCATGAATAGCTTATGCATTGCGGAACAAATTCCGAAGTCTGTCTGCGCTTTGCGCGAACGTGTCGTGGCGTATTATAGAGATATAGCCACTGACTGCATTCCAATATTCCAATCCTGTCAGCCGCATTTTCTGATTCAACGCTGAAATATGTCAATATATTTCAGCGCTGCGCGTATGTCTTGAATTACGATTTAATTAAATTTAATCGCTCAATCAACAGCAATTAATATTGGT
Source organism: Drusilla canaliculata (assembly GCA_027574885.2). Taxonomy (NCBI): domain Eukaryota; kingdom Metazoa; phylum Arthropoda; class Insecta; order Coleoptera; family Staphylinidae; genus Drusilla; species Drusilla canaliculata. Next base: position 768 of record JAODGA020031350.1, on the reverse strand, counting down.
CGCACCAAGTGGAAGTATTTACTTCTCAAACTCGGCGAAAGTTGAGTGGGGAAACTTTTGAAAACTCGAATAACCAAATAAATGTTTCTAATAGAGTCTCGGGTTGTTTGGTTAAATGGGACGTACATTTGTCGCGATCGGTTTCTTTGCCTCCCGGCGCCTCCACTCCTTCACTCCACTGCTGAACGCTGTGAATGCTGCAATTCGATGGCGAAGGCGCCGGGAGTACTTTGAGTGTTTGGATTTTGCTTCGGCTACGAGTAATTTCATTTAGGAAAATTGGCGTTACATCGAAGTTAACCGTGCGCTTTATTTCCTATCGTTTTCTCGAGCAATATTTAACGATATTTGAGATTTATCTAACGACTAGTCATTGTAAATTTTATTTTATTAGTTTTGTACGTTAAAATGTGTAATAAATACAAACATTTATATAAGAATATTAGAAAATAGAATAACATTAAATTATTTTGAGTTTTACTGAATTATAAAAAGAAGAAGACCGCCGGGAAGAAACAACTTTTTCAGCAATTTTCCATATTTTTTTCTTGTTTTTCACTCAAAACGATTCAACTGGCCTTTGGATTTATAAATAACCTGCCATTCTCCATTTGGGTTATTGATGGAGAGTTGGCAAAAGTCTCAAATTTCTTCAAGATTTGCTCGGGTAGTAAATGTACAGGTCGATGATTGATTCTTTAACTTATGTTTTCTCAACTGAAGGATCTACTCGAAATCTTTAGAGAGATAAACTGAATTTTATAATGG
>JAODGA020031281.1:0-10938 GCA_027574885.2 Drusilla canaliculata | reverse complement strand
CTCTCTATCTCACTGTGCGGTCGCTCGGGTGGAGGGGGTGTTGCGCGACACATACGCCGACACAAAACAACAACAACAGCCAGACCGCATTTACACGTACACAAACACATACACACACACACACACACATACACACAAACAAACACACTACTATTACTACTATACGAAAAACAACAAAACAAAAAGCTACAACAACTGCTACCCTGCCAATATATGCCTCACTACACACCTGGGGGGCGCGTTCCGTTCTTCCTACTTTTCACAATGCACACATGCACAGCGTAAGGATAATGCTTATTTATTTCTCTTTTAATCAATCATTAATTTAATAATAACGCTTTGATTTTGATTTTGTTGATGGTCACAATAATCAAGGATCAATTTGTTTGACTTTTGCAATAATTTTGTTTCTCTCTCTCTCTCTCACTCTCTTCGTGTGCGGCTCGAGATCAGCGTGTATTTACGTGTGTGTGTGCTTTGCTTTTGCAGGACGATCCACTATCCGACGACGTCGACGTCGAACGCCAGTTCGACGACGAGCTCGACGACCACCTATGGGTTCTCACGCTACTAAAATGGCCGCCACGCCCCCATTTTCCATTTCGTCTAAGACGTATTCCTAAAACAAACAGTATTGACCAGTAATATCACGCCGCTGTACGAATAGGGAGAACGCGCATGTGCGCGTGCACACAACGCGCATGCGCGCTAGCGCAGCAATATACGTTTTCGAACCGCTGAATTCGACGCAATAATTGTAAATAATCGCCACAAATTAATTGTGCTTGTGTGCAATATTTCTCTAGACCACAAAACCACCTGCATATTGTTGACGCTACACATAACACACGTTTTTTTTCTACATTTTAAGGCGACGTACTTGCATTAATTTAATTTATTGTACATACAATTTATCGTCTCTACGCTTATTAACGAAACGCCGCCGCCGCCACCCCCCGGATTGCCAGCGAAGACCACAGGATTGCCTACGCTTTGCTGCAAGCAAAGCCTAGGCCAGTTGCTGACGAACAACCACTTCGCACCCGCCGCCGGCAGATAATTAATGTCAGTGTTAATTACGCGCCCATGGCACGGACACGCGCGGCGGCCGCCGCCACACGGGAGGAGCATTAACAGCGCTAATTTATTGTCGATTTTATTGAATTATTATTATTATGAGTTTTTGATTAACATGTAAGTTATAGATACTTCTATTGCGTTCCGTAGGCAGAGATAGCGTAAGATACCCCGCGCAAAAGCTCGCAGAAAAAGAAAAGAGAGAAAATTCAAACAAACAGCACGTAGTAGCGTAGATGTTACATTTAGATGGATTTATATTATTTATTAAGCGTTAAAAAATAATTAAGCCTCGAACGCTGGCGCGCCAGCGCTCGACATATAACAATGTAATAACGCGCGTGTGTATAAATAATGTTTAATATTCTATGTTGCATAAATTATGTATGTTTACGAATGCAAACCGGCGTGCTCGAAGCTGCCGACTGTAATAAATAATGTGCTTTAATTTATATAAGACTGTTGCTCATTTTGTGCCTTCTTCCTTCGCACGCTGCGTGCGCACGCCGCCGATATTGGCGCGCGCTGCTCGCGCATATTGCGCTTGTCGACGTCGTAAATACGACGCTAATGGCGATGTTTGGACATTCGGACGATTACGGTGACAGATAAGTCAACCTAACCTCAGCGCAGCGCTGTGCTAATGACAGGTGGGCTTCGAATTGTCGTAATATACCCAGTCGGACAAAGCTAATGCAATGATGAACTCACTAAAAACAACAATAAATTTAACGTTATACAAATTGAATTAATTAACTCCAACTTAGCCTCATCGACATAACCTAACTCAATGTTTTTCAATATGACATAATTTAATCTGCTCATTGGTAAACATTACGTAACTTTAGTGGTTAGTTTGGTAATCTAAAATACAATAAAATATATTATTGTGTAATTTCATCACTGTTGTATTAAGGAGACATAATTTAATCTGGAGTAACTCAGCGTATGTTAATCTAAATAACCTATCATAACCTAGCGTAAGATAACGTAGCTTTAGACTTTAGACATGCGGTTAGATTGTTAAGACAACATAAGCCGATGCAAAAAGTGATTGTATAATTTCATCACCGTTGTACTAAGAGAGGGAATTCGAAGATGTTCTTCCCAGAGTGTTTAAGCAAGAAAATAGGTAATAAGTAAGTATAATTAAGCCGAGAACAGAGAGTTAACAACACACAAGTCTTCACTTGCTAATGCATTGCGCCTGTCGCGTTTTTTTAAAGCGTTTCCTAAAGCGCTCATTCAACAGTTCGAAGCGAGCCGAAGAAGCGCTATTTGAACGTTGGCCCGTTTTATGGCTCGACGCTTTATGACGCGTTTGACAATTGATAAACATTGTGACAGTTCTTTATTGCGATTGGATCGGCGCGGACAAAGATCGATCGATCGGCGTTAAAACTGAGAGAAATGACCATTTTCGTGGCGATTTATGGGCGTCATTAAATTCGTATGACAGATATGGAGATGGCATATCGGTTTCTGACCTGCGACCTCGACGAAAAACACGCGAGCATCATGCGCCACGTGAGGAGCGAACACTCGAAATCCACCCAGAGATGAAGAGATGACGGACGAAGGCGGTGGAGACAGAGAGGAAAAAAAAACGCAAGCAACTCCAATTGGATATTAGCGCTTCGCGCAATGTCGATTTGCTATGATTATCTGATTATTACGATGAGTGATGAGTAGGATTGTGACCTTATCGTGTGGATTTTTTTTTGCTTCGTCGCGCACGCGGCGCTCGCTCCGCTGTGTTTGCCTACAAACAGCAATTGCTATTCTTCGGCGTACTAGGAAGCTGATGATGGCTGGAGCGGGTCGTGCAGTCGGTTGGCACTGCTGCTGGGCGCATGCAGGCTCGACGCCTGAGCGAGTGAGACAGCCGCTGGAAAAAATCACGCACGATTCCACGATCGATCATCGATTTGCTTCCTGCTTGTACGTAACGCCGCCGCAATCAATATCGATTGCAGCCGCCAACTGAGCGCGTTTCGCATGCGCAAGTATGTTACACGCGCGCGTTGCGCAAAAACGGCAAACGTTTCGCGCTGGAAATCGGCGTCGCGCGCGCCGTTGAAAAAATATGGCAGCATGCAAAAAATAACAGCGATAATCGCCGCCAAACTCCTGCGGTGCACACATCGCTGCCGGTCGTGTTCCAGTTCTCAGCACGCGGCGCAGGAGCCGTGGAAAGTCCGAAAACAAATAGCCGGTGTGGCTGTCTATTGCGTGTGTGCGACGCGAAAAAAATTCGTGAAGCGGCGGATTTTTCGTATTTATGAATGAAAACGCGTTTCATGTGTATGTGTGTGTGTGTGTGTGGATGTTGCAGGCGAACGATGATGCCCTGGCGCTTTTGTTCGGCCGCCTGCCCAGCCAGCAGACGAAAAGGCAGGCGCTTTCCTACTGGCGTGCGCGCGTGTATGCATGCGCTCTAGGTGCGCGCATGGCTTAAGTGTGTTTGTGCGGCCTGCCGCCTCGGGCGGCAGCGGCACACTGCGGAGGTTGTGAACCGCGCGCCTGCGAGATTCTCACACCCGCACACATACACGGCGCGCGCACGTTTTTCCTCCACGGCGCTGCCGCTGCTGCTTCTTCTTCATCATCGGCGTCGTCGTCTTCGTCTCTGCTGAGCCGCCTGCGCTGCGGCGATGCGCGCGCCCGCCAGCCTGCCCTGCTGCGCATGCAGCGCACATCACGTCGATTGCTATTCACAAAGTTTACCAATTAATAAAAACAAACGCGCCTCCGCCGCCGCCTGCTGCAGGGACTTGCACACAAACTCATACAATGATTGACATTAAGACAGAAACTATTATTATATCCAGATTTTTGTTATATAAGTCTATATAAAGAAGACATGGTTCATTTGTTGTTATATTCATACTTCAATTAAATACAGTCTAACAAATCAAATCAAGTATAGCTTATCCCAACTTAAATGATCTTAGCCACCTCATAACGTATTCTAATTTAATAAGTTATCATAATTCAAATATACTTGAATATTTCGAATCACTTAATTTACCTTTTGTGAATTATTGTAGCGGTGATTTTTGATGTAGCTGAATTTTCTGTTGAAATAAATTTAGAATAGTACAATTTTGCTTAACTTGATCAAATTTAACCTATTTGACATTATCTAGCTGAAATTATTCTAATCTGGAGACACCAAATTAAACCTACTTAATTTAATATAACTTGTTTAACTTAGTCATTTTGATCCAAAATATATTAATGTCAGATGGACTTAATTTCTTGAAGTATGACGATAAAGTTATATAGAAAGTCTACAAATTGCCGGAAAAACTCCTTTCTTCTAATCATGATTGTCGAAAGAACTATATACTGCTACCGTTTTTCGGATTAGCTGCTATTTATTCAAATATATAGAAAGATTTACTATGCAATGCTTCAGGCTGTCGGACGAGCTTAATTTATTTTACTTAAATTGTTCTAAAATAGTTCCTGTATAGAGATATAGGCTGTTGTATGTTGTATGTCAAAACGGCTTCTATTCAGCTTCATTTTCTAAAATACGCAAAAAGATCTGTTATGTAGGAGTTAGTGGGGCTAGAAGTTCCGTTTTTTAATTACCGTAAAATTTTGTTAACAAAAGTTGGCTTGGACATTAGTATTGCAATATCACAATTGCCTTATATGTTTAACTGTGATATTAATACAGTTCTTTTGAGTTATGTTTTATAACATTTTTGATATAATCACTATTACAATAACTGAAATCAAAAATAACAACATACCCCGACATGGGGTAAGTTGTTATAAGATTTGTAAAAAATATAATTTGAGAAAATGCACTTGGCTCATTTATGGAAACTTATCTCTATATTAATAACCAGTGTTCAATCATATTAGAGAATATAAATCATATCAATTATCAGCAGGTTCAACAAAATCACAATTTCGACAAAACTATGCCTTTATAGTTTTAAGTATATTGATAAATTTTTGCTCTATCTAGAATGATTCCAGTTTTTACATTCTTTACAATAAACTCATTCTTCACCTGAACGTGAATGAAAGTAACAATTTTAGCTGACAACGTCAAAGAGTGGTAACAAAATGCTAAAAAAAAACATTAATTTGTCCCAACAACAATGTTTTCATGTGATCAAATTGAAGGTTAGTATGTAATAAATAAACGGATTTTACGTGTTATATCTCAATATTAAATATATCCTAATATGAAATCATTAAAAAGCGGAATGTTAATTTCTCTAGTTTGCGAGAAATATCAAAAAATACCAAGAATGAAATCTTTATTTACACGACTGAGGAATGCACGTGCTCACTTTCAAATATAAATAGCGTATGTTGCTTTATTCTAATAGCTGCCGTTGGTGCGCTGGAGCTGAACGTTTTTAGTACATATTTTTATCGCTTATTCTAAGGAAGATATTTCAATCGAAATAACTTACCTTGGTAACTTTTAGCCCTGTTCTCCACCACTGTTATAGGGTGCCGAAAAAGCTCCTTTTTCACTAAATCAAATTAAAATAGTTCCTATATACAGCTACAGCCTGTCGAAAAAGCATTTTTTATGTACTCCTTTTAAAATATCGGGTAGGAGAGATAGGAGATAAGAGGTAAGTTACAATTATTTATTACATTATTTATTAATTTATCTAAATCATTATTTGTTATTGACATAAAGCGGCAAATTGGAGTCCGCTCCGGGCGGCAAAAGTTTATGATACGTCTATGCTATGTTAGTAGCTCGAGTAAGAAGAGATCATTTGTAGCGCTTAAAATACCTTTAATTTTGCAAATTAAACATGTCCCATTTTGTCTCACAACGTCTATGTCTTATATTCTGATCTCATTCTAAAGCTTCTAAAATTCTTGCTTTCTTGTTTCATTTGTATATTTTGATACATCAATAATTGTACTGCAAATAACTGTACTTTTCTAATATATTGATAATATATACAAAATTTGAGTGTAAAGTTGTGTTTAAAATTGTATTTCTTTAGCGCAAGAATTTCCCACCTGTTTAGGTACACAAGTTGCCTCCGAGGGAAGTTCCCATGCGCTGCAAGCCAGTGAACAGTAAAGACAAAAAAAATTCCGCCCGTGTTCGCGCAAAACAAACATGTTTTGATGACAAACGAAAATCGATCGCATGAAAAATGAACGTTTTAATTAACGTCCTCGTTAACTCGCCGCGCGGCGCAAGTCAAGTGCACGTAATTTAAACCAACTCGAACGCAGCGCCGAAACAGCCGAAAAGCAACCTCATTTGCCGAGCGTTTTTCGACGCTTTCTAAACCGATTCCTAGCCACGGCCGCCCAATAACAGACCCTCCGTATTACCATTACCTGCCTGCCAACTTTAACAAGTTGAAAATTACAGGTTGACATTTCGTTTAATAGCTCTAAAGTGTTTCCAATTTGAAGTGCGCCGTTCGGGTGAGTTTTTTCCATCAGCTGCGTGCCGCCACGCACGGCGCTCCATTTCGAGTTACTTACTATGACAAACAAAAATCTCGATCGCATGAAAAATGAACGTTTTAATTAAGCTCATCGTCGTTAACAAGCTGCGGAAAGTACTTGGCTGGAAGGTGAGTTAAGTGCGCGCGAGCGGGCCGAGCCACCCCGGGACAACGAGCCACCCGATTACCGAGATTATTAATTATCTCGTTAATAATATTTCCCATTCCCCTCTGCTGGCCGCGCCGGCGCTCGCGCGACGCGCTCTACCTGGAAGGCAATTTTCTCCCATCTCCTCGTTGACTACTTTAAGGCTCGGAATTAATTGATTCTCCGGCGGAGTCGAAAAACAAGAGTCATTGTTTGATATATCAATTAGCGCGATGCGTTTTACGAGCGCTGGCGCGCGCGCGCGCGCGCAGTGGCAGCCCTGTGCGATAATTGTGCAATTCATGCACTTCATTTCGGAGCGTTCCGATAGAGCATACTCGGGGTGGTTGCACGATCGCAATGGGTGGCGGCGTAATGAGAAACGCGCTGGGAACGCTTTCGCGGTCAAACCCCGCGCGCGTACAAACATCCCCGAGATGCGCAGCACACACGGCAACAATCAGCGCTGCTATCATCGCTCAATGGGTGGGTTTTCTTGATACCCGAGGCCCAATTTGTAGATGGTTGGCCGTACCACGTCCGACGCCGGGTACGCTGCCGGTGGTGTGGCGTATTATTGAAGCACTTCATCAAGCCGTGTGGTTTCCTCAATGGGTGGTTTTTCGTGTTGCTGGGGTCGTGGTCGTCAATGAATGTCGTAAAGCTCGAGGGGACAAATTGAACGATCAATCGATGAACAGATAACGGATGCGGACGCGCCACACATTGAAGGCGCGCGCGCAGGCAAACACGCCGGGGACACACAGACACACACACACACACACACACATCGAGCGAGAAAATCGTCGCCGGGGCAGCAGGCGAATAAACTCGAAGAGATAAAACCGATGCGTTTGGGGCCTGCGCTTTTTTAGGTGTCGCCTTAATTTATTGACGTTGTTCTACGACACGCTCGGGGCTCGGGGACATCGCCAGCGACTAATTGGATGGACGCGCGCGACGCCCAGGTATGTGTGTATTTGTGTGTGTGTGTGTGTATTTGTGTGTGTGTGTGGCGTGTCGGAGAGAGTGTGCTTGAACAGGTGAGAATTATTGCGGCGATAGCGTCGCAACAACAAGCAACAGGCGACAGGTGTGGCCTTTTTATCTACCTCTTCGCGATGCTCTCCTGTGGGATGCGCTCCGAACCCCATTGGTGGATGATCGATATGGTCATATGGCGGTTTAAGGGTTACCCTTTGAAACTAGGGTTGCCCACTCTAGTAATACGGTACAAGGGTATGTCCTCTTCTAATTGGTCGTATGAGATATTAATAGGTCACATTTTCTAACTCCTAATCACACTACAAGGTAGTTTTTCAATATGTAAAGCTTAGGAAAATTCAATTTGAAGAACTTGCAACTCATATTTTTATTCCATATTAACAAGTTTGGTATAATACAGAACTTTTAGATATATTGCAAGTTGATTAGAAGGTAAGTAATTATTTTTGAACTTAATTAAAGTTTCTCAATATCCTTTAATATAATTCAGAGCTTTGTGCTCATTGGTGGATAATAGATAGTCATATAGTCATATAGCCATATAGCTACTCTTCAAAATTAGGGTTATCCACTGTAGTAATACGGCACAAGGGTATGTCCTCTGCTAATTGGTCGTATAAGAGATTAATGGGTCACCGTCACATTTTCTAACTCCTAATCACACTACAAAGTAGTTTACCAATATGTAACTCTTAGGAAAATTTCATTTTAAGAAATTTTAACTCCTACCTAGCTAAGCTAAGTACCCACTTCTTGACTTACACAACGTTCTTGAAAACAGACATGAGAGGAACTCTTAGTTGTTGACATGTCATCAAGTTTGATGCACTATTGAATTGACTGTCAGATGTACGGTATGTTGATTAAAAGGTAAGCACCTATTTTAGAACTTACTTAATGTTTCTCAATATGCCTTAATTCAATCATTTACTATGATCCCATTGGTGAATGATACATACTGCAGTAATATAGTACGAAGATATGTCTTTTTTTAATTGGTCGTATGAAGGATTAATGGGTCACCATCACATTCGCCAACTCCTAATCAGCCTACGAGATAGTCTACCAATATGTTAACTCTTTAAAAAAAATTAATTAAATTTAAAAACTTTTAATTCCTACTGATTATTTAATATTAATAAATTTGGTATGTACAATGAAGAACCTTCAGATATACCGTATGTTTACTAAAAGGTAAGTACTATTTTGGGACTTACACAAAATTACTAAAAACAATAAAGGAAACTGAGGATTGTTCTCATATCAACAAATTTGGTTCGATATCGAATTAAAACATTGAGATCGTATGTTGATTAGTAGGTAAGTAGGTACCCATTGTAGGACCTAATGTTACGTAATATTTCTTAATATGATTATGAGGAGAACTCATGTTTTGAGAAGCATAGACAAAAGGAGTTCAAAATGTGATTTCAGCTGTCAAGTTATTCGAGATTGTATCGAATTGGATGTTTGGTGAATAGAAATATTTCCTATCAAAAGGTTTCCCATTTGGAGAGTTTTCCTCTTGAAATGTTGAGTAATTTCGAAGTTCTGAAGCATTTCTCATGAAAAATATGAACAAAAGATTATCAAAAATTAGTCATTTTGATGCGTTTCTTTTTTTGTAGGAATCTTGAATTGATACCTGGCACCTCGATGCCCTATGGACTCGATGGGACCTGTTGGGCCTAGGACCCATTGAGTCCATTCGCGCTGAAAGAGTCAAAGTGCATTCTTTGTGCCTGTTATGCTTTATGCCTCATTCTTTATTCGTTAATCTCTCATTCTTTCTTCGACGCCATTCTTCAGCGCTGTATGGCTGGGGCCTTTTGATCGTAGATGTCAATGAGTATGATGAGATCGGGACCCCAGCGGGCAGCCGGACTCATGCGCGCGACGACGTCGACAACGATGAGCGCACACAGACACACACACACACACACACACACATACGCACACGCCACATCACGGGCGGCTCGGCATTCTTTGTGCGACGGCGCGCCGAAGAAATGTCGAAAATGTGCCCATTCATAGTTTGTGCATTTTTGCGGCCGTCGTCGCCGCCGCCGCCGCGCGCAGCCCGGCGATAAACATGCGCGAGGAGCGCGTGCGTGGGCAGCGAACACACATTCACGACTTTTCGAGTAAATCATCCGGTCATCATGCAGAGGGCCGTGGTATCATCGCATGGCACACACCGCGACCGCATGGCAGGAGAGAGGTTTTTCTCAAGCGCGCGCACCACACACGGCGCAGGCGAGCTCGCTCGCTCATCGCGTCATCGTCTTCATTTCGTCCTGCTGTCGGCGGAGTGCACTCGACGACAACCCGAGCGCGAACCTGCGAACGATGCGTGTGCGCGCACACACACACACACACACACACATACACACGCACACGCACGATGCACACACATCCTGCGAGTGTGCGCCGGCGTGCGCGTGAATGTAATGAAAGAAAAGTGGCGTATGGCGCACGCGTCCGACGATCAATCATCAGCGGGCGCGCGCATTGTTGCGCTTTTCGTTTTTCCGGCGCGGTGGGAGAGTGCACTCCGCTTATTAGATTATGCGAGCGCGCGGCCGGCGATTTAATAAACATTCCCTCACTTATTCCCATTGAGAAAAGGACGCGGCGCGCGCGTGATCGATGATTCCACGGGACGCGGCGCGGGGTCGCCGCCGCCGCCCGCGATAGCCATCGCGGCCCCACCATCGCCGCGCTCGTCCAATTATGCACCTACTGTGCGAATGCGCGCCGCCGCGCCACGGCCTCCGCCGCACTATTATGAATTTAATCACGGATTTATCGAAATCTATCTTCAAACACGCGCGCGCGCGAGCGCGCGATATGCCCCAATGCCTGCCTGCGTATGTGTTAACACAATAAACGAGATAAAATATTACCGTTCACCGCCTGCGTGCGCACTCTCTCTCGCACACGCGCTGCCACCGCCGCAAACCGCAGGTGATTAATGACATTACGATTTTTATATCTTGTTATGCGCGCGCCGCGCGCGCAACACTCGCAGGCGGTGGTTAATCACTTGTTGCGCGCAATCCTAATGTGTAAACGAACACATGTTCGCCGTGTTCAGCACTCCTCCGCGCTGCGCCGGCGCAGCGTGTGAACATCGGCGGTGGCGGCGGCGGCGGCGGCGACTGCGCATTTTTCCACCCCGCAACCTGCCGCAACGAGCGACGAGTTATGGCAGCGGAAACGCGCCGCGTTCGCGGCTTTGTTTATGCGCTA
>JAODGA020031259.1:0-27896 GCA_027574885.2 Drusilla canaliculata | reverse complement strand
TTCCCTACCAAACACAAGATGATATACAAATGTATATCTGAATAATACCAAAATAGAATCATTTGCCTCCTGTGAGGATTGAACTCACGACCCCTGGTTTACAAGACCAGTGCTCTGCCACTGAGCTAAAGAGGCTCGATGTGCGCATACACCTGGTTAGTTTACATAGCAGCAGGCTTTATGTTTGTATTACGCAACAACAAACACTATATCGCAACGAGTATTCGCGAAACAAATCAATTACATTCGTCGCGAACGAACGCAGGAATAATATTCGCTGTGTTGCGGCTTGCGTCAATCGTAACCAAACGACGAGCGCATCATAAACAACCAATTGGTGCTTGTATACCCTGGTGGTCGCCACAGCGACCAACATGCGAGCGTCAGTAATTAGCTCCAGATGCTGAACTCTCCTTCGACTTATCCCGCCCGCCGCCGTCGTGCGTGCATCAAAGGCGCGCCCGACGATGGTATAAATTGCCGATATTTATGCTTTGCGCGCATTCAAATTGACCGCCGAAGAACAATGAACGCGCCCGCGCAGCACCCCAAAAGTCGCGTGCGAATCGAGAGCGTGTTCCTAAACATGCGCTCGGAACGAATTCGGTGACAATTCCCTGTTGCCCTTGTGCGTTGGGTTGTTTATTGTCGCACCTTCGCGCCCGACTTCTATTTCAGCACGTCCTCAGATGAAGACTTTTTTGGTCAATTCATCTCCGAACGCCGATGGCAGAAGTGTCACGTGCATGCCGCCTACAACGCCACATGAAAAACGGCGTTTTTCGCACGTCACGAACACATTCGCAATAGGCGCAAATAAAAATGCGAAAATCAGACACAAAAAAAGAAACGCCAGCAACTGCACGTCCGGATGTTTCGCGGCATGTTTACGTGACGGATCAAAGAACAAGTCACGTAGTGTGCGAACATGCCATGCGTCGTCAATGGCCAATCTGACCAAAAATTATTTTAATAGACTGATTTCTTTCTGATGGATAATATAGTGTTTTCCTTGTCTATTTCGCTCTCTATCGAGGTGTCAACAGTTAGCAGCATCAAAGAACATAATGCAATATCAGATAATTTGAGCTTTTAGTAAGAAATAGTTTACGAGAAATTTACAATCAAAGTTGACTAACATGTTGGGTTAGGTTAGGTAAAAACAACGACGCGGTAGCAGGAAAACCAACTGATAATTTTGTTTGAAACTTTCAGAATATGTTCTCAGATAGTTAACACACATCTTATAAAAATTTGAGCTTTTAATAAGAAATAGTTTCTGAGAAATTTACAATCAAAGTTGACTTACATGCTGAATTAGTTTAGGTGAAAATAACGACGCGACAGCAAGAAAACCAACAGATAATTTTCTTTGAAACTTTCAAAATATGTTCTCAGATAGTTAACACACATTTTAAAAAAAATTAAGCTTTTTATAAAAAATAGTTTCTGAGAAATTTACAATCAAAATTGACTAACATGCTGAGTTAGATTAGGTGAATATAACGACGCGACAGTAGGAAAACCAAATGATAATTTTGTTTGAAACTTTCAGAATATGTTCTCAGATAGTTAAGACAAATCTTCACAAAATTTGAGTTTTTAGTAAGAAATAGTGTACGAAAAAGTTTTACTCAAAGTTGACTAACTGATTAGGTTTCAATAGGTGATAACAACAACGCGGTGGAGCTGTTTTAGCTGAAGTATCAATATTTATTTGAAAAACAGAGTTGAAAGAATTGAACGTAGTAGACTGGTTGTCTATACCACACGTTACAAAAAAATCTATTTTAAATATCCAAGGCGGCTGGCGCACAGCTTTTACAAACGAAAATTGTCATTGCAAAAATTTCCATTTTCCGTCGGAATGTGAGCATTTCGCATTCGATTTTTCGCGCAGTAAAATTCCGAATAAATGAAGTCCATCAACCGATATCGACTGTTTGACGAATTCTCAATGCGATGTTAAATTGAGTACGTCGAAAATCAAACATTCTTGGTGCCCCCCCTTCCCTTTTGCGCTGTGCCCCCTCATAGGCAATGCCGCCGATGTGATTGGGTGCCAGTGGAAAACGGCGCCATGGACGTGTGGCTGAAGAATCGCAACGTCCTCTTCTGCAAGCGGCAGAAGCGCTGCGTGCTGCTGAACGCCGCCAACACGACGACGCTCGTCGCCTGCGATGAGCCGACGCGCAGCAAGATGCGCCTGCCGCGCGCCATGTCCACCATCGTCGAGGAGAACCTCAACACGCATCTGCGCGAGGTGAACACCAACGTGCTGGAGCTGCTCGACGCCGCCGGGCGGCATATCGCGCAGCGCGAGAGCGGCGGCGTGCTGCCGCCGACGTCGTCGACTAGTCCGTCGTCGAGCGTCACCGGCAGCAATGCGTCGGCGACGACGACGACGACGTCGGCGTCGGCGGCGGCGAGCGCCTCGTCGCAGGACGTCGACAGCGTCACGCTGTGCAGCTCGCGCAAATCGCACAGCTTTCACTTCACGACGCTGAAGCGCTCGGCGCTGGACCTCGACGCGGAGGCGCAGCGCCACAAGAGGCGGCCGCGCCGCCACACGCTCGTCTCGCGCGTCCTCACGAAGAAGTCGCTGAGCAACAGCGATCTGCGCAAGCACGAGTTTACCGTCTATCCGGTGCACGTCCAGATGCCGGTTTATTTCAAACGGGGCAAGGTGGGCAGCTCGATGTCCTCCATATGCCAACGCAAAGCTGACATCCGGAATCGACATTCGCCCATCTTCACCGGCGTTTTCCGGAAATCATTCGACAGAGACGACACGCCCTATTCGGAAACACCAGCTCCACCTGCCTGCAATCTTCTACAAATTGAGTACCCACTCCCAAACGAGTCCCGACTCATAGAAATTGAATGCAAACCCAAGTCCTCCGAAATTACCATAGACAACAAGAAGATCGATGAAAAGGAGAAACAACGCAGATATAGGGAATCCAAGAAAAAACATCGAGAACGACGTAAACAGGAGAAGTACCGAAATTTTTCACCGAGTAGTTCAATTGAAGATTTGATAGACAGTCAGCAACCTAAACTGAAGACGAAACAGGAAACAAAAAAGTCTGACGATAAAGGGAAACACCATAAAGTAAAATCCCCGCGTAAATTGCGTAAGAAGGAGCAACAAGCTCAATCGAAACTTAGCGAAATTGAAAGTCAACTCAATAAGATACATGAACAATTGGTGCCCTGTGACCTTATTCAGGATAAACCTGAAAAGAAGAAAAAAGATGCTAAGCGTAGAAAGGGCGATGATGGTTTACAACGTATTGATAAAAATGATCCAACAATCATCAAGGTGGATCTATCAAAAGATTCCAAAAATGCCAAAAAGCGCAAAGAGAAAGACCAAGATAAACCAGAAGATATTGCCAAACCCAAGAAAGCAAAACGAGAGAGTAGTTTAGTGCGAATCAAGCAATCATTATTGCATTTAACTGGACTGGGAAAGCTATCCGCAAGAAAGAGATCAAAGTCAAAGAAACGATCTAAACCCACTAAAACCCCATCTCCTTCACCGTCTAGGCGCAAATCTCTGGATTCCAAACCCAAAGATAATAGTTCTGGGCATGTCAGAAAGACAGTGCCTCCATGTCGAATGCAGCAATTTCTAGAAAACGAAAGCGATGATCTACTTGATGCATGCACTTGCATGGCAATTCCCCCGGACAGGAAAGCACGATCAACAATTACAAGAGCTGAACTGGGATCGTTGGAAATTCCTCCGTTCAATCCCAACACGAAGAAGCGTGATAGTCGTCGGCGCCATCGCAGACATCGTAAATGCAAGGAATCTGTCAAAGTTGATATCGGCACGATGCCAATCTACGAGCTCTGTCACATGACTATCAGCAAAGTGCAGACTGTGGATTCAAAAGAACTAAATTTCCCAGATCCCGATTTGGACAAGAAATCGTCAGCAGATGGAAACAAGTTGCGACCAAGAGCTTCCCTGCTTGCAGTCAAAAGCCATACACTTGGCAGTTTTGTCTCTTCTTACGATTCCCACGAAACGGTGAGAATCTGTGAGAATACTTCAATTACCTCATTGGGAGATATGAGCAATCTGATGTTTGTCTCGGATCTGAGCAAAACCGATGAACTTTCCGTTTCGCTAATCAAGAGCGAGGAAACTTCTCAAATAGTTTTGACCAATACTGAATATCCCCTGGCTCTAAACGGTTTAGTGGAGTCATTGTATGCGTCACCTGCTTTCGACACTTGTCCTTTTCTCATGGAACCCTATTGCTACATGACCCTGAATACTACACTAAACAAGCAAACCAACAAAAGCACAAATACTGATTTTGTATGGACCATTGATTACTTTTGTGAAGCAATTCAACGTGCAAAACCCTCCCTGATTCAGGTGCAGAAGTCTCGCAAGACTACATTCAAAAAAACAATGATCAGTCGTTCATGGTTGAATAAAAAATGCAAACGCGTAATGAGCGTAGAGAATAAATTCACGACCGATTCAGCAGAATCAAAGGAATCCATATTGCCGACCACTGAGAACCGGTTTAGTCCACAGAAAAGTAAGATTCCAGTTTTCTTAAATGACAAACGTTTCTTACGTGTGTCTGGGCGGAATTCGCAAGCTTCTTCTTTTATTCGCGATGATAAAAGAACCAAGAAGAGTCGAATTCCACGCTTCAAATTCACCACACCACCGTCCCCGCGTTGCGAAGACTTGGTGTTAAGAGATAGTGGGGATTCAGAGTTTGAAAGCATATCTTTGAAATTGACACAATCTAAAGATTTGCTTAATTTAAGCTCGGAACCGGTTGATGTAGTGCTATATCAAGATCAAGAAAGCATATCAGACTTGAAGAAACATTCGAAAGATATTGGGAGACTTCAAGAGAAACCGGAGAAGGGCAGCCCACGTAAAATATGCAAACCACAGGATAAGAAAAGTGATAAAGAAACCGAGCATGTAACTAATAAGATCAATCAGAAACGGGTTATCAGAAAGGATCGATTTGATAAACATCCTGCTAAGTTAGTCCGTTTCGAACCCACCCATGGGTTCGAAACGGACCTCCCTCAGAAAGACGGCACTGTTACACACTCTGTTGGTGACGCTCCGGCGGAAACAATGTTTCTCTACAATACAGATTTTTGTGAATGTACAAGCACTTTTGAGTCTCCCATTCAAACTAGTATTTGCGAATTAACAAATGTGCCCAGCAGGGATATAACACCGCATGCTAACGCCACTACGTTCATTGTCAATCTTGCAAACTTGGAAGACGTGAATAGAAACGTATTCACTTCTAATTCGAAGCCCATGTTAAAGAACAGTATGAGACGTGTGAAATCGAAGAAAATGCTGAGTGAAACCAACCGACTTGCGAGCAGTCAGGTAATGCAGCAATCCGTATCATTGCAGGTTCTTGTCCCCTCGGTGCATGTCGATACAAATACCTCATGGAGCGCTTTACCAAAATTTCCCACATGTAAAAAAACCAATTGGAAATCACGCCTACCACTTCCCATAAGACGTACGCAGCGAACTATTAAGAACAGCTATACGTTGCCAATTGAGATTGATCTGGCCCAGATAGGTCTGATTGAAAATTGTGGACACCATGTAAGTACGTCAACCTTCCTCTTTCGATTGGCTTTCTTCTCAATGCTTTTTTGGTACTTTCAGATGGAATCAGATCGCATAAAATTGCAAATAACATTAGTGCTACTAGACAAATCATAAAATCCCTGTCCAAAAAACGGGTTAGTAAGTTTTTTAAGATTAGCTTCCGTAAACGTTATCCAAAATTTCTGAAATGGCACTGGTGGCGCAAGAGATTTAAAAAACATGGAGATTGCTTCAAAACCATAAAACAAACCGTGGCCGCAAAAGTTAAATCAATAGAGTCCATTTTATCAAATAGGTCATCTGAAGAACATCTATCAGCATATAAAACTTCTAAAAAGTCAAGTTCATTGATGACATTATGTCAATCTAAATCAGATAGTGTTGAAGCTGTATTGCGTTCATTGAGTGAAGGAAGCATTAATGTCTGCTCTCCCGATCCACAAAATACTTGGACCACAAGACCAAGAATAATTGTTCATCAGGTGGAAATTGTTCCGAATACTGAGGAAGACAACCTACCTCAAAATGGTACTATTGCTCAAAGTGACGAAAAACTTATAGAGGTAACTAACTACGAACCACCAACATCCAACTCCAAAAGTTCAAGTCAAATCAACAAGTCGAATAAAAGAAGACAATTGCGCAGAAAAAAGAGAGCGAAGAGAGCGAAGACTAAGAAGAAGTGTTGCGCATGCATACGAAGGAAACGGAAACGTCCTGAGCAAAGCGCTATAATAGTTTTTGATGCACCTCCAATCAAAGTTCACCACGAAAGTGAGTTTGATCATACCAGAGAATTGATTGAAGCTGTCCAACCACATTTGTCTTTGAACATGAATCATAAAGCACGAGAGGAGGTACGAAAAAAGCTACACGACTATGAGGAACATGTTATTGAGCATGAGAAACAAGTTGTTCTGGCAAATGATCAACGCGAGAAAGAGAGAGAAATCAAGAGACTCAACACGGAAGCTGAGCAATATCGGGATGTATACCCAGACATTTACACACCGGTCACTCGCTGTGACTTTGGCTTGACCTACTTCAATTTTCACTCTACACTAAGGAACTTTATGCTAGGCAATGAGACACTTCGTATTCTAACTCCGTGTGTGAGAGGTCGTATGAAAAAGGCACCCAAAGAGATACCACCCAAAAATGTCCTTCCCTTATTAGTACAAGTTGGCTCTCAGACATGTGTAAGTACTTGCTTAATTTTTAAAAGATTAAGATTAAGTTTCTATTTTATTTTTTAGGAAGGATCATATGCGGGTGAATTGTCTTTCTCAGATATAGAAATATTTCTCGACAGATTGAGGGAGAATGCAGCAATCAAATCTGTGCAAGATTATAACGAATTCCAATATGAAATTTTTCCAGAAATTGACCAAGTTTCGGCCATCCAGTTATTAGAACCAGTTATTAAGGAACAGTCAGATATTAAAACAGATATTCCTTGCATTTGCGATCCGTGCGCAGCTTTAGATGAGGAGTTTCTGATGACTTTTGATCAAAGTTCTCCTGATTTGGAAATTAGTGTTACTTTCAAAGATCTGGAATTTATAATAGTTCTTCCAAAACGATCATTTCTGGATTACTGCGACTGTTCTGAGGATGTGATTTTCAACAATGCTAAGCGTATTATGAGTCGCCTTTTCAGGAAACTGAGAAAAAATAAGCAGTTTATTCGCAAAATCAGACACGTTTTGCTGTATTGCAAAAACGATGAATTGGATACTACAAAATGCACGGACTTGGCACCTGGGTTCATTAAAGGTGTACGTAAAGCTATACTGAATGAAATGGGTACATGCTATTTGGATGCTGTCCAAATAAGAGCTCTCGAATTGAAATACAGACGACAGTGTGAGGTTGATTTGGAAGAAGAAAATGAAAGGTTAGAAACAATTAAGGAAGTGGAGGAAGTAGAAACTCAAGTGAGTGACAGATCACACGTTGATCAGGAAACTAAATGTGAATCGTGTATAACATTGGATGAACCCATAATAAAAACTAAAGATGCTGGAATTTTGGCTGATTACTCCACACCCAATAGTGGTACATCTATGGAAACCAGAGAGCCATCAGAAGCGGGTAGCTACATGATAAATCTACAAAAAACATCTTTTGATAATCTATTAAGTTTGCATAATAGTAGCAGTTGTACTGATGTCGATAAACTATCAAGAACTTCCTTAAATTCCATCTCATCAGCAAAAAGTAGTCGCAGTTGCACCTCCTTGCTAAGAGACAAATCACTAAGAAAAAAGCGAAACAAACATCACAAACGAGTAGCTTATCGCACAATCGATATGGCCCAAGGAGACTCTACAACCAGTTCTGACAAGGATGTGTTGATGCATAAACCGCCGCGATGTTTGAAAAAATATCGTAATAAAGATGAGCCGCACAAACATACCAACCAAGAAATTGATATTCAATCTCTATATTCCTACGATGAAATTAAGCCAGATCCAATTGTGCAATTCTTTTATGCTTGCCAGCAAATGAAAGTGCGTCATCCGCCAATCCTTTGGGTGTTGGCGAAAAAGTTGATAACACGTAGAAGCAAGAAATGCCAAGGAAAAGTGTGCAAAGATCGACACAGTCGCCAGCGCGCCCGCAGTTCGGATCATCACTCCTCGAGATCATCATCTGGAACGTCGGCAAAACCATCTGGCCATCATAAGGAATGCTCCCCGAACTCATCGACTTGTCGCGCTTCAAAAGGTAAGGAAAAGTCTAAAAAGAAGAGCAAGAAAAAGAACTTCAGGATAAAGTCCCGAAGATCTTCAAAATGCTGTACGTCGAGAAAAAGTTCATGCTGCCGCCGCAAACATCGTGACGCCTGCTACTCTTCTAGCGGAACATCCCGATCGGTAAATGCCCATAAAGACACATCCGATAAGCATGGACCAACTGCAAAGAAACGTACTTCACATTGTTGCAGGCACAGAAGAAGAAAGGGCAATAGTCATCATGCACACGCTGACGCCACGAAATGTTGCAATCAGAACAGCTCGATGCACTACCACGTACAGCGCTCCGGTGGTGAACACAAGGTGTGGTCCAGCACATGTTCCAACCAAACGCCTAGCGATCAAACACACAGAAAGGCTCATCGGCCTGTGCTTGTACAAAAAAGTACCCAGTGTATGCCATTAGACGTGGTAGAAACTATAGATGCTAAACCTTCTGAGAAAGGAAAATGCAAAGAAAAATGTCCTGGAAAAACTTCGAGCAAACGTTCTAATAAGTCAAAAATAAGTGCAAAGACAAGTACGCCTGTGAAAACCAAACAATCTAAGAATAGATCACGTTCATGCAGTGAGCCTGTCAGGTTTGAACCAATGAATTTTGAACATCTTAAGGGTACAGTATCGGCTACGCCAAGCTGTTCCACACGTTGTCCATCGGATCAAACCTATTCCAAATCACCAATTTTGACAACTGAACAATCCTGTGGCTTATCTTGCCCACGCCTGGAAACAAGCACTTCTATGTCTACAAGAAAACCGGATACAGAAAGTTATACCGTTTGCAAAACTAGTGATTGTAATGAGGATATACATAATTGTGCAAAACTGCATGTTTCTCCGAATCAATCAGCCGAACAAAAGCCCACACCGCCGGCATCAGCTCCGCTAACTGCTGTCGAAGCCAAACCTGAACAAAATAGTTTAAAAGAGAATCAAACTACTAATAGTATCCACCCAACTGTTGCCAGTAGTAAATGTTGCTCTGACCTATATTACCTGTTTCCATTTACGAGAAGAGATAAAGCAAATAGTGAAAGCAACATACAGATTGATCCAAAGCCAACAAATGCAGAATTACCTGATACATCTAAATCTTCCGTTTCTTTCCCAATCAAAAAAGAACCGCATGTTGCAATGCTCAATGCCAGAAATCCTAAAAGTTCCTCGGAGAGATATCCAAGACCTGCACAATTGTATGTGCGAATTCCTTCAACTGATCCTACACTTCAAGCACCACCTTCTAGTGTCTCCAAGTCTCCTTCCAAACCTGTTTTTACCGTAACTGACCACAATCCAGTTACTACTCAAACAATTATAATTCCAACTCAACCAATGATATCCAATACGGCGCTAACAGATGAAATGATCATGATCGATCAGCAAGCGGATACGGGCAGTTTTAATAGCAGCGAAATTCAAACACGGCTTTCCTTCAAACCTTCTAACACCAAGGTATCCTGGTACAAAAAAATTGCCATATTTGGCGATCAAACATCAAAACCATTGAACCAATCTGCTCGTGTATCTTTTTCGGGGTTTGAGCCATTACTGCAGGAATCTGATCAAACAAATCTAACACTATTACCACTTTTCAATTTTCCATATGTGTTTGGCGGAAGGAAGCGTGCATCACGAGAAGTTTCTTCCAAGCAAAACGATTCCAACAAATTGCTAGCCAATCAGATTCAAGAAATACTACCTGCTCAGCACATTAACTCTTCCACAGAAAATTTTTGCATGTATTGTAACAATCACAAAGTCACAGACCAAAAATGCGCAGCATCGCAGGTAACAATTACTAAATCCAAATGTACGTTGGAGCAATTACAAACCAATCAACGAAAAAATCTTCAAACTCCTTTATATCAATCGATTAGTTGTGGTACATCAAACAGGACCAAGGTATCTGATATGACAGTAAAATTAACAACACGTGCTGTAAGCCATAACAACAAAACAGGCTTGTCCCAGCAAAATAAAGATTCACAATGGGAAAAGCTCATTGAATCAGTCGATGCTGAACAGTTGACATCGACGATCAACGCGCCTAGAAAAGTAGCTCCGTATATGCTGGAAGTAGATAAATTTGTCGATTCCACAAAGAGAAACAACTTGGGAGAAATGAATGTGTGCGCGCAATTTGCACAGACAGATATAAATCTGTTTGTTCAAAGCACTGCTACCACTTCTACAACGAGTAACCCTCCAAACAAGCAGGAAGCTTCCTCGAGCATGCGATCTTCTACACCAACCGTTCGGAGACTACTAACTCACATATCTGATGCTAGTGCATTGCCATCGGAATACATCAGAACTGGACAGAAAATTTCCGAAACTTTTATACGTCGTATACGCGATTCTCAAATTGGATTCCAATCAGAAATGAAGAATGTGCAGGTGATTGACAATGGTGTGGCTGATACCAAATTGACTGATATTAAGGAAACTTTGGTTGCGCCTGATGGCCACAAAATAAGAGAACGCCATGAGCATATGGAAATGGATCGTGAAGGCATAGTACATATTCAAGGTTCTGAGAAGGAGGCAAATACCGACCCAAAAACGGGCTCATCTCACATTGTGGAACGAAAATATAGAACACATGGAGATCACGTATCAGAATATACCAAGAAAAAGAGTAAGAGCCCAAGTGGAATTAAGAAGACATATACGTCTAAAGCCAAAACTGATGAAACCGGAAATCTTCTCCAAGAGGAAATCATCAAAGAAGCAGCCGGAGAGAAAATGGTAACCAAGTCCACTGTTTCTAACGATTT
Organism: Drusilla canaliculata; assembly: GCA_027574885.2. Lineage (NCBI taxonomy): Eukaryota > Metazoa > Arthropoda > Insecta > Coleoptera > Staphylinidae > Drusilla > Drusilla canaliculata. The sequence goes on along the minus strand of JAODGA020031259.1, from coordinate 16,731 downwards.
TAGGACTGGTAAGCGTAATGAGAAAATACAAAAAACTATAATTGACCATGGGCGAAAAGTTGTTGAAGAATCATCAAAGACAATAAACACAAAGACGGGCAAAGTTGAACGTGAACATCATGAGAAACGGTCGCGCAAACAGCAAATAGCAACACAAATATTAAAATCAATCAGCGATAAATTACATGCATCAATGCAGACCCAAAGAGTACCAAGCAAAATGGCACAATCCAATAATTCTGCAAAAAAGAGCAATTTGAAGCAAATATCTGATGGGGACAATCATTCCGCACAAGTTACCCTCATAAAACAAGATACCAAATGCATACAATTTCCGACATCAGGCCGCAACTTGTCGCAAACCAAATACATTGAAAATTCTGGCTATTTCGCAGTTCCGGAATCCTCATCTAGCAAATCAAAATCATTCAAACCGCTTTCAGTCTCACAAGAACTACCACCATTGTATCCTGATATAGATTCTGGTACAAACCTGGCATCTGTATCAAATTCAATAAAAAGAAAAAGCGATGATTTTGTGGAGGAATCACCTTCTAAGAAACAAAAAACTACTAGCCCACCCATATCTCCACATTATTCATACCAAAGTAAACCCCAAACCTCAAGTGAGGACAAACCAAACCAACAAAATACCAAACAAAGTCAAAATACGAAGACTTCATGCGGCAGTGACAAAATCAAGAAAAAACAATACAAAAAGTGGGTAGTTGAAAGTTGCTGCAGTGATCAGATTAAGCAAGACTTTGCTAATCAAAGTCTACGGACATTCAAAGCTACACATGATCAATGTTGTCTGCGGGAGGAGACGGTGCAAAGCAATAGTAAGCATGTGACAAAGAAATGTCGACCAAATCAATCGTGCTGTTCAGTAAAAAACTACGGGTGCAAGGGCTGCTGTCGCAGGCAGAAACGCATACCAACCTATGTCTTTCCAAAGAAAGCCGATTCAAAAATTAGAAATGCCTTCTACGAAATGGGCCCCAGTAAGTTTATGGATGAATATCCGGAACCCTATTGGCCCAAGATACTAACGTGCACTACCAAAACGAAAGAACCTTACACCGTAGAGAAATTATCTGAAGCGGACAAGTCAAAATACAAAACTAAATCAAAGAAGTCTAAGCCACACGTTCAGAAACGGTTAGAGTATATTTTTGAAGAATGCTGTGACGCGGAAACCATTGAAACTTTCCACAGAATTGGCCTGAAAGAGTTCAAGAGCCTCTATCCGAAATGTTGCTGGCCACATATACGCCAAACTGATCTAGCCTTTGATAATGTTGAAACCACAATGTCTACTCAAGAGAAAGGAAAATCGACCGATCCGTCAGAACTGGTGTGCAAATACGAATACGTGTTGAAAGATTGTTGTGGCAGCAAAGAGAGGAACATTCTAGCAAAAATTGGGATTGAGAAATTTATGGAAATGTATCCCCACTGTTGTCAGCCAGAAAAAGTCACCAAAGGCAGTAATGGAAACTCAAAACCTGTGAAAGTTGGTAAAAGTGAGAAAGATGGCTCTACCACATCAAAGAAGAACAGCAAGAAATCTTGTGGAAAGGGTAAACGACGGAAAGCTTGTAGTAAGCCTACATTTACCACCGAACATATGCCGAGAGAAAGATATATATTTAATGACTGTGTGAACGAAGACATGCAAGAAGCTTTTTTCAGGCTTGGTGAAGCTGAATACAAGCGTATTTTTCCCAAGAAATGCTGCTGGCCTACCGTTATCTTAGAGACTAGCGACACAAGGAATTTGCCATTAGCGGAGCAAGAGTTACAAACGGAACCAGAAAAAGATATCCCCTCCTCTGAGGTTATTTTCGATAAAACACAGACATCAAATGCTCGTCCACAGAATGTGATGTTTTCTAACGATGATGATGATTCGTCCAGAAACACCTATTACGCAGTTCCACCAGACGTGCCATACTCTCCGATAAACCCATCCTTTCCGGAAATTATTGCTATTCCTAAACATCACAAATGTCGCTGTAAGCATCAAGTAAACTCGCACTGCAAATGCGGGGAACATCATACAAAAAGGCCGAAGACTCACAAACCATTCACATACAACGCATCGACTATTGAAGGTTACAATGAAGATTGCTCGTTACTGAATGAAATTGATACATATTTCAATGTGCCTAAGTCCGCCAGTGATTCATATTTGACCAAAAAGTATGACAATCAAGTACAACCTATTCCAATTTTGCGAATGCCCAAGATTAATGGTACCCTGAGAAGAATGTTAGCCTCTGCGGGATTTACAAAACACGTCGGAACAAATGATAAATATCAACAACAATATGTCTATGAGAATTCAAGTGATTATAGGAAATCATGTGGCTATCAAACCGTAGACAAATTCTTCAGTTCCCAACAGGTGATGTCAATACATTCTCATATACAAGTTCGTGAAGACGAACCACCCGAAAGGCATGTCAGGGAATCCATATACAAAGCGCCTGGGAATCGCGCATCAAGCAATCGACATCACTCAGAGACATCCGAAGATGAAAAAAATATCAAATTTTTGGAGCAAATCAACGTGGTTGATTTCAAAGACAAAGGTAAGAAGGCTGCCTCCTTCAAGCTTGATATTGACGGAAAACCAATCGTTGAAACGGAAGATGAAGAGGTTGATAACGCCAGAGCACAGAAATCAAAACATGAAGATGAAAACATCGAAATTGTTAATAATAACGAGGAAACCCAGCAAAACGACGAACCACAAATTCTAGAAGCTGGCGCAAGTAATTTGGATGAAGAAGGGATTCCAGAGGAAATGAAAGAAGAACTCAAGAAAGGTAGCGAAGAACAAGATGAACCTAAAATAGAACGAAAGTGTGTTAAAAAAGAACCAGACGAAGTTAAAGAAGTACTAGAAGAAATTAAAAACCAAGAAGAAGCTGAAAAAGAACAAATTGAAATTGAAGAAGAACAAGCAGTAGTTAAAGAAGAACTAGAGGAATTCAAGGAAGAGCAGATAGAGCAAAAACAAGAACAGAAAGTACAAATAGCAGAAGAAGCTCCAGAAGAAATCAATGCAAACGAGGGAAACGATGAGAAGAGCGATGCAGTGCCGTTGGTACCAGCTTATGATTGGGATACAGCCGATGCGAGAAAAATGTCGTTATCACCACAGGCTTCTGACACTCTCTCACCAAACCCATCTACTCTATTCGCAGGCACTGTCGAGACAACAGAGAAACCTCGGTCTGCTTCGTCAGTAGAAGTTGTGTTGCATCCACTACCTCCTTCACCACCACCGGAACCACCTAAAGAAGACAAGGTCAAACCTGTAGTGACATTGACAGAGCCTACTAGAAGCGAGCACCCGCCACATAGTAAACGTAAACCACATAAGGAACAAGGAAATTTCTTTCAGTGGATAGTGGCTAGAATATTCAACGTAGATAAGCCAGCTCCAGAGAAGAAGGAAAAGTCGGGATCTAGTTTGCTGAGCAGAATATTTTGCCGCTCTGAACCAGATCATGAGAAGAACAGGTTTTTGTGCGGGTGCAGCTATGCCAGTGACAAAATATGCAAATGTTCAGGCCACGTCCGACACGGATGCTATTGCAGAGCCGAAAAACACCACAAAGCTAAACACCACAACCATCAACGCAATGTAATCGAATACAACTTTATGGAAAATGCCAACATGTATCCGCAATCAACGAATGATCTGACGCAGACTAGTTACAGATCAATTTTTGAAATGGAACACAAGTCAAAGAATGTGGTCCCGACTGAAGATGTTCAGTATCTGCTAGATTCCAAATTGTTACTTGACGCAAAATGTAGAAGAGATATAGCCGAGATTAACCCCTTCATATATGAGAAACAAAAGACATATTCAGCTATTGCGGAACATACCGGAACAAATGTGATCAATACGAAACCAAGTATAAAGGAAAGGAGACATGAGGAAAATGATCAATCAGTAGTCATTGCTGAGCCAGCATTTCCTTCGGAAAATGTTTACCAATTGGTGTATCCAGTAACAATCAAGGTTCGTACACCTGGGCCACAAACGATTTGTTTGAATAAACGAGATAGTAAACTAGGACGTTTCATAAACAAGGCAAAATGCCCCTTGAACAAATTGAAACTTGGGAAGAGAGACCGTGGCTTGCCTGCATGTACCATAAAGAAGGAAGATATACCAAGCACCTCACAACAACAACCAGTTAAGGCTATATTACGATACACACAAACATCAAATACGAACACGCCGAGTCCCATCAGAGATACCGATGCTAGAAAGGAAGAAATTCAGATCGGAGGAACAAGTTATTTAATAAGGGCACCCAGATACAATAATCTTAGTTCTGAACAAACGATTGTCTCAAGCGTACCTACGTTTACATCTGCGGCGACGACAAATCGTACTGACGAATCCAATGGTGTCAACATGGGTCAATCTATATCGAACGTCGAAGACGTGAAGGAAATACTGAAGCAAAATCAACTCGATCAAATGCTGAAGTTACAGACGGAGATGAAGTGGATAAATCAGCAAATCGCTGAAAAGTATCGTGATAATGCGCTGAGAGCGCTGCTTGATGCTTCATTGCAGGTGAGAGAACAACTGAGGAGTGCACTTTGCACTCAAGTGTCGCTAAGTTCCACCGCCACACTGACCAAACCTGAAATATCTGAAAAGGCTGTCGAAGTTTTGCCGAATCTTGTAGAGGGCACAAAGCAGAGTACTTTGCGGCTTGACGTTTGCAATAATTGTCTGTCCATTCAAAGTAAGCGTCTCTCTCCACGAATACCAGCCAGAGAAAGGGCGAGGACCGACGAGGCATCCGAAGATCAGTTAAAAAAGTTCCGTGAGACTATTCGCACGGAACGAGCACGTATCCAGCGAGAGGATGCAATGCGGCGTAGATTAGCGTTTGCTGAAATAATGAGATCCCAACAGGAAAGCGTAGCTAGTAATCAGTCTGCTAATCCTGTTAATGACACATGTGGCCTATTTGGAAGACACACGTGCACCAGTTGCATGGTCAACCCGTTCCCAATGAAGGATTCCAAGGATTCAATTGCTACTCACTCAAACTACAATAAATCAACACATTTATTGGCAAAGTCATGGAGCGTAGACAGTGATTCGTTGCTTGGAAACATTAGCGACGGTGCAGAAATTTTCGACACGTATGCGCCAGATTCTACAACCAATGAGCATTCAGATTCGAGTACTCCAGAAGAAAGTATCAAATCTTTGAGACCCAAAGCGTTTGAAGGATATTCAAACAAACCTCATACGGATACTTTTGTCAGCACGGTTGATACGCATATGTTAAGACAGAAACGACACCTCGAAAGGTTACGAAAACGTCGAGAAGAGAAACGGAGGTATCAACCACCCATTGAAGAAGAACCGCAAAGTGAGATCACACTAACGGTGCGGTCCAGTCATGCAACAAATCGCGTAATAATACCCTTTGAAAGCATTATGGAGAAGAAACCTTCAGTTGTGATCAAACCAGTGAGTACATCATCGTCGGATGAACAACCATCAACGGATGTGGTAACTACTGAAAGCAGTACTTCTTTGAAAACCGATAGCGAAATAACTGATAAGCTAACGCTTTGTTTGAAGTTCGATCCATGTCAAACCAAGTTGACGAGAAATCAATCATATACTCTTGAGAAGTTAAGCAAAACCTCGTACTCTGATACAAGAGAATATGTTCTGAATGTTCACAATTATGGAGGAAAAACTAAACCACAAATATGTGTACCACAAAGAGTTATTATGTACGCGGCCCAACCCAATGATAGAGTATATCTGAACAAACCCGAAGTCCTTGCCACACCAGATTCAAGATCTTTTGTATATCAGGACAACAACTCTGATGTTGAGACCTACTCCGAATACAGTCTCTAAACAGCCACGTCTCTTGAAAAACCTTACTAACCAATAAATTAGTTTGCCATATTCAAAAATGATGCTTCTGTCAATCCCATTAAAAGCCATTTATTACATCCATATGTGTTTAATTAGAAATTTACTTCACAGTAAGACAATAAGAGGTTTCCCCAAACAATTTATGTGGATATCACATTACTGAATGTTGACGTAAAAATATGTGTATAAAATTGAACTAAACTTTGTGATGGATGGGACAAATTCTACATTCAATTTCCCTGGGCTTGGCATCCATGAGGGTGATTCACTTCTTCGTGCCAGTGGCAAGCTCATTCTGCAGATGAATGATGTCATCCGTCTCCAGCTTCCGATTGCGTGGCTTGCGGAAGAGCGTGCTCTTCATGTCGGTGGAGAGCTGACTGCGCAGCTCCTGCAACTGCCGCTCCTTCTCCGGCTTCACCTGGCCCGTGCGCGTGAGGATGCCAATGTTGGACAATACTTTCTGTGGGAGCATCGGTTGGCGTACCTTGATCGTGCCGCGCGCGCGTCGCTTCTTGTCAAACACCTCGTCGTCGATATCCGACGATTGCAGCAGATTGTGATCGGAGCCGACATCGCTGTGGCTGTGACGCCGACGTGGCATCAGAAAGAGGTCCTTGGGCTTCTGCGTGACGACGTACGTGGCGGTCGGATTCGTTTGGAACGTCACCGTCTTGGCAGCCCGCGGGGACATGCGCATGATGTTCATATGCTTCGACTGAATGCACTTCTGATCCGAATCGGGTTCGATGTCGCTGTCGTCCATGTTCGATATCCGTGCGATGGCGCCCATCTGCTGCCAGACGGGCTTCTCGTTCGTGATGAAGGTGTTCTCCAAACCCTCAGCGGTGGCGGCAATACTATTGAATGCATTGATGCGCTCCGTGCTCTCCTCGGAGCATTTCGAGGATACCCTGGAATTCTGCGGAGATGTAGTATGTTTGTGTCCCGTGCTGGAGGCGCACATCCCACTACTATCGCTAAGTACCTCGACCTCAATCGGATTAGGGGACGGCAGCGGGCTCTTCTCCGAATCCATGTCGCCGTTGTACTTCATAAACACCGCATTCCTATCGCATGATACGCCTCCCATATCGTCCATGGATTCGTTATCCACGGTGGGCACGTCGATGCCCCATTGCTTCAGAAAGCCCTGGATCATTGCATAGTCTCGCGTCGTCTTGCTCCGCACTCGGCGCACCTTCTTCAGGCGATCGTGGTTGGAGAGGCGATGCATTTCGTCCGTTGCCAACAGAATCTTCTTCGCATAGTCATCAGTCTCATCCGTTGACGTGTCGGTGGTCTCGGCATTCGACTGCCTCTTCTCCAACTTCAAGAGAGAGACTTTCTGCTCATTGCCACTCGACTCCTTCTCCTCGTTGACGCTAGTCAGCGGATTCGTGGAATCCTGATTGGAAATGACATTGTTGGATGCGGCGTGACAACAGAATCGGTTATAATCGCCATACCCATTGGTCGGCGGCAATGGCGAGGACGAGGGTCGCTGCCGGAAGTGGATGGACTTGTCGTGCGTGCGAATGGGTCGTGGAATGCCGGTGACGCGGGTGTCCGTGCGCGCCGCCCGCTTCATGCTCGTCTCGGCGTCGTCGCAGGGCAGACGATACGCGTCCACCTCCTTGTCGGCCATGAAGCACGACGTCTGCGAGCTCTGGCCCACCGACGGCGCGCTCGCCGCCACATCGGCGAGATTCACGTCGCGCATCAGCGTCTCCAGCGCCTCCAGATTCTTGAGGTCCGCCAGACTGCGCACGTCCTTCGCGATGTACGTGAGCACGTTGAGGAAATTCGGCATCTGCGGCATGGAGATGCTCGGCGGCGACTGGCGACTCTTGATGATCTGATTGATCAGCGTGTGGCACGAGTTGATGTAGTGCAGCGAGCTGAGGTAGTCGCTGATGATCGTCGTCGTGCCCGCATCCTCCACGTTCGCACCGCTCTTCTTGTGCTGGCAGTGCTGGCAACACGACGACACTTCGGGCGGTGCAGCCGTATGCCGGCTTGCTTCGTTCTTGTAGGCGGGCGGATACATCGTCGCCGGGAAACGATGTAAGTCTTGCTAAATTTGCAGGCGGATACCTTACATCCTTAGTACTGTGTGATGGAGCCTCGAAATTCTAAATTAAAATAAATGTCACTATCGTGTGACCCATGTGACGTCTTGGTTGTCATAGTGAGATCCATCAAAATTGATTCCGTTAAATGATTCATGGTGAAAAGGCTTCATTTAAAAAAACGCATTTCATATATAGACTTGTTATGCGTTAAGTCGGAGTCTTCTTTAACAGCAAATAATATTTTCATTTATCTCTTTTACTTGGTATAATCAGGCAATAAGAGTCACTGTAATGTGGACAAGCCAAGTTGAAGTAAAAAGCAAGAAGCAGAAACCCCAAAGAAATGTTGCAAATAAGGTCAAAAGGCGAAAATTGAAAGAGAGAAAATACTACTTCGGAAGCTGATATTAGTCTTAGTAAGATATCTGATGATGAAGATGATGTTAATGAAGACGGTGTGACTAACAACAATGACCTCTACCGAAAAGTGCACTTCTTGTGGAATCTGAAAACAAGCAAACTGCACATGTTGCGAGATTCGCCGAGTTATGTGTGATAATTGTTAAGTTCCGCTGATTCTCATTACCCCTTATAGTGATTATCCCTTTCTCCCCTTAACATCTAAATGTTGACATCCAAGCACCCAACAAACGAGACAGAAGAGTTCCACCGACCTAGACAATCTGCTAGAAACCACACAAAAACAAGTAAGCAACAAGGAAGAAAATTTAGGTTCTTATCGTTTGTATACCCATAAAACAGAAAGGTAAATTTCATCAAAATATATTTCGATCAATGTTGGCTCCCTTGAAATTGCAATCAATCGAAACAAGTCAGTAAACGCTGTAATTTCTGAAAAAAATACTTTCATATATTTATCATTTGTCCTTCTGTCTTGTCGTAATTAAAAATGCATCGCCGCGACGTCCGAACGGGCACGAGTTCGGACGAGTGCGCAAATATGTAACACATCAAAGAAATTAACACACTCTCGATCACGTCGTCCAGTCCACGCGATCTCAGTATCAAAAAAAGTATGAAAAAAATAATGCTGCGGAGAGTCGTAATAACTAATCGTTCCTTATGTAATAAATATATACACAACTTTCAAGCACGCTGCAACGACCCTAAGATACAATCATTTTCTCGTTATCTCATTGTAATACTAATTGCTCAGCTATGATGATACGCACATGCCCGCGTTCATATGCCTTTGTCGATGGGTTTGCCGAGGGCGGGCGGCGGCTTGGCGACCAGCCGGGCGGGTGCCGGTGGCGGCGGTAACAGGAGCGCCGAAATGGGATGCATCGGCGGCAACGTCGTGATGGGCGGCGGAGGTGGGCCGGCTGGGAGATGCAGGTGCGGCAGCGGGGGGTATTGCATGTTCGGCGGCAGCGTCGTGAACGGCGGATGCGTGCTCGTCTCCGGCGGGAAGGCGGCCGCCGCGCACGCCAGCGGATTGAAGGGGTAGTTCGCGAAGAAAGCCGGATTGATGAGGTTGGCTTTCACGCGCGGCGGGAAGAGATGCGGGGGCGGTGAGCCGGGCGGCGGCGATGGGGCCGGCAGATTGTCATCCGCAGCGTCATCGGCCTTCTTCGTCTTTGTCCGTACGATTTTCACCTGAAACGTGAACATTAATGCGACATTCTCTTCCTTATAGAAGAAACGTATTAAGACATACCTTAATCTTCTTTTTATGAGGTGCTTTGGGCTTCTTTGTCTTCGTATACCGTTTCTCCTTATGAACCTTCGAGAAGGGTGGCGGCGAAGAGAGCTCTTCGCCGGCAGAGGGCGATGTGCCTTCACCGGGCAGTACACCATCAGCAAACTTCACGCCCTTCTTCTTCGAAACAGATGTCTCCGTTTCCACTGTCTCATTACTGCAAATTCAATATATAAATACGATAAAAACAACTAGATCTTCAACCAGAAGTGGTGCAAAGTATACCGGGACGGCTAGTATAATAGAAAATTGAAGAACTCATACCTCTTCCGTGTAAGAATACCCTTAAGGACTCTGGCACCCGTTGACGTGATGGTAACAGACGTGGACTTGGGCATGTCGTCTGCTTGCGCGTCCTCAACGCCATCGTACATGAGCGCCTTCTGTAAATCCATAAGATTCAAAACATGTAACCATGGGCCAAACGTCTTCAACAGTACCTTGATCATCGCTTCGGACTTGAGCTTGAACTTCAGCTGTCTGCGTTGCTCGCGTTCGCTGCGCTTCAGCTCCTTCTCCTTCCGGCGGCGATCACGCTCCTGGCGTCGCTTCTCGCGCTCCGTTTTGCGCTCGGCCGTGCGCAACTGCAGCAGATCTTCGGCGAGCTTCGCGGCAGTGGGTTCGGGCACCTCGGGCGCAACCATCACCTCCTCCGGCTTGGGCAGTTCCGCGGTGGGCACAATCTCCAGCATATTACCGACGGGCACAAACTTCTTCGGAGTGTCAGGCAGATGATTCACCTCCGGCAGCGACTCCACCGCCGTATCCTTCGCGGCCGGCGGCGGCGGCTGCTGCTCGGTGGGCACCACCTGCAGCACATTGCCGATCTGCAGCACCTTGGTCGGCGCCGTATTCACCGTACCGTAGTGATCGTAATGATGCTGCTGCTGCATATTGCTCCCATACTGATCGTAGTACATCTGCTGATTGTAGTACTGATCGGTGGTGTAATCGTTGTTGTCCTTCGCGGCGTCGATACCCAGCACCTGGTTGATTCGATCGTCAAGGGGTATCCGCTTCGGAGAGCCCGCAGCATTGAAGAACACCGGCGACTGCGTTGAGTTAAACTCACCACCGCCCGTTGAACCGCGATTCTGCAGCAGTTGCTCGTCGCTGATCGTCGAATCCGCCACGCCGCGAATGTACCCATCCATGGGTGAGTCGACCAATCGCGGCGACTTTGGCGGCTCGTATTCCATGCCAGCGAGTCGATGCAGCGCCTGCGTGATGGTCTCATGCTTGCGCTCCTTGCTACAAGACCTGGAGTAGATACGTCTATTCGGGGATAAGGAGCGTCTTCGTGGCGAACGTCCCCGATAGCGCGGTGAGCCATCACGTTTCGGTGAGTATCGATGTCGCGGTGGCGAACGTCTCCGACTCGGACTGAATCTCGGCGGAGAGTCGCGATACCTAGGCGACACATCACGATACTTATGATCCCGATAACGCTCATCACGCACACTCCGCAGACCATCGTGGTCTCCTCTGCGATGATGATCATGCTTCGGGCTGCGGCTGCGTCGTCGGACGGGTGGTCCCCGATGTCTGGGACTCACCTCTCGTCGACGTCCACCATCCTGAGAGTAATTCTTCTCCAGCTCCCTGTACCGCGGACTATTGTCTCTCGACGTACGCTTGGGACTACCGAGTCTTGGACTTGGAAAGCGGCGTGGACTGGTCGTCCGCGAACCGGCAGTCCTACGTGGACTCAGCCCACGCTTGGGACTTCGCCGAGGGCTTGAGCGTCGTGGACTAGGCCTGCGCGGACTACCCCCACGTCTCGCATCTCTTCGAAGAGTCTCCGTGCGCTTGGGACTATCGTCCCGTCGTATGGGCCGTCGATTTCTAGCACTGTAATGACGAACCGTGGAGCTATCACGTCGCGTCGGACTGACGGCCTTCGGTTTCGGTGGACTAAGTGGACTGCGCTTCGCACTCGGCGATGGTCGTCGCGCATCACTCTCGGCGACCTTCTCCGCCGACTTGGTCGGCGTTTGCGTTGACGTCTGGCTCGTCTCGTGGTCGGAATCCTCGTCCTGGAACAAACTGCAGCCGACGAGCGGGTGCTTCTTGGCGAGGACGATCGCCGGCAGGGGCTTGCCCATCGGGAACTGCGTCTTGGGATCTTTGAGATCGTCGGCGGCGGCGATTGCTGGCGAGCTGGTCGAGTCGACGTTGCACACCGGACTGCCCTGAATCGCAGACGCCGTAGTGACATGCGTCTGGACAGGCATCACTTCACTGCTCGTGCACGGCTCGTGCGACTCCTCCTCGTCGTGCTCGTGCGCCGAAGATCCACTCTCGCTCGACGAGGACGAACTCGCCGAGCTCGAATCCGTGCTGGTGCTGTACCGCCGCTTGTCCGTCTTCTCCTCGATCGTCGACACCGACGACATGAACTGCATGTACTCCTGCTCGAGATTCACGCGCGCGTTGGGCGAATTCGGCTCCAGATCGAAGTCGTTGTGCCGCATATCGGCATCCCAGCACGTCTCCGACTCGAGATCGTCGAAGATCGACGGCGCCTTGATATCGGGCATCGCCTTGGGTAGGATCACCTGCGATCGCGGCCGACTGATGTTGATATTCAGCGGCATCTCCAGCGAGCGCTCCTCGAGGGTCTTCGTCTTGCGCGTCTCACGATGCACCAGCACGTAGCACTCGTCCTCGCTCTCCCACGAACTGTCCAACAGCTTCGGCGAGTCATCATTGCCGCCGTCCTGCGAATCGTTGAGCGTCCAATCGGCCGCGTCGGCCATCTCCGTATCCGAACCGGACGACTCACTCGACAAGCTCTGCAGCGTCGGCGAGTACAACTCGGACGGCTTCGACTTCAGTTTCTCAATCGGCACGGGCGGCTCCTTGATGCGATTCAGCAGGTTTTTCACATCCTGCTTACCGTCCTCGTCCGGCTCGCACTTTGCAGGCACGGGAGGCGGTTCCTCCTTCGGTTCGTTCACTATCGTAAACACATTTTGCACCATCGGCGTAAAGTCCAACTTGTCGATACAATCCGTTTTTATTTTATAGATTTTCGTTGGCGTGGAGAGCAACGTCGGCGGGATGGAAATTTGCCCCTTGCTCAACTCGGCGAGCACGGATTTACAATTCAGCACCGATAACTCCTCGCGCAGATCTTCGCGCAACGAGTTGATCGACTTCAACGGATCGACTTTGTCCAATTTCAACCGGAAGCTGTCGCTCTTTGTCGTATCCGACGGCCGCCGGCGGTAGATATGATTGGGTTTGCGCATCGGCGGCGTCTTCGGCGCTTCGGGCGAGTGCTTCGCGTTGTTGTGTTTGTTACCATGCGCTGCTTTCGTGTTGTTGGCGTTGCTCGAATGCGCGTCAGACTTATGCGTGTCAGACTTATGCGAATCAGTACGTGGTTTGCGCGACTTGGCATCGCCGGCGGCGGGAACACTCTCCGGTGGCTTGACGCGCGGACTGGCCTCCTTGGCAGCAGCGGCAACGTTGGCGTTCTTACCGACGCGCCGCTTGCCGCTCGCGTCCTTTTTGTGGCGCTTGCGCTTCGCGTCGCGCTGCTTCGCCTTCTTCTCCTTCTTCGGCTTGCGCTGCCGCTTCGCCGACTTCGGCGGCGGCGCCTCCGCGTTGGCGACCTTCTTCGCGTACTGCTCCAGCTCAGCATCCTCGTAGTACGGCGACTCGTCGGCGTGGCGCTCCGTCAACGCATCGCGCGGAAACCAACTTCGTGTGGTCATCGGCTGGCTAGGTGCCAGTGGTCTGAACAAAGCAACGCATTTTCCATTAATTAAACACACACAATCTAATCTAATAATCTAATCTAACAACATTTATAACCCAAGAATTTTATAATTCTTTCATTGTTTGATTTACATTTGTTAAGAGAAGAATTTTATTATTGCCTATCATAAATCAAAGACAGATAAATCGATTTCTATAATAATTTTGTTTTTTGTTTAATTGTCTTTGATTACAAAGTTCCCCAAAACATCTTGTAATACATAAAAAGAATCAATTAAGCATTACAGGCATTAGTGATTCATAATAAGAGGATATACATGCATGGAATATTTTAGCAGATTTGAGTAATATTGACTGCAGATACATACATGATTCTTTTAAAGAATATCTTCATATCATGCAGTTTATAACAGATTATTGTTGTAGAATAAAGAAAACAAATCGGTAAATTTAAGGAAAACTGAGGATACACTCACTTTGCCTTCGCGGCTTGCGCGATAAGACCCACGATCGCCTCCTTCTGCGTTTTGCCAACGACAGCAAGCACCTCATCGCGCTGGAAGTACGTGCCCTTCGTCCGGCTCGGATTCGGACTGTACGCAATGCGTCGCGCCACCGTCGTGTATCGCAGATACTGAATGGACAGATTCGCCTGCGTACCGTCGAGCTTTTTATAGTGAAACGGCTTAAAACTATAGCAGACCGAATTGAACAGTAGCATTTTGCGGATGCTGCAAAAGAAAAACAAACAAAAAATAAAACATACACACATAACTGTCGTGCTTAGCAAAACGAACTCAATTCCACAAAATTGGACATTCTACACAGTTTGTAATGTAATTGAGTTTTTCCTGCTACACATGGCAAACAACCCTAACACTTGCTGGAATTATTCCCATTTGATTAAAAAAAAAAAATAAGATGCATAGCATCAAAAGAAAACCATCTGACGTCATCAACATAACCAACATTAACATAGACAATGTAGAAGACAGTTTTTTTGTGAAATATAATCTCTAATTCCATTGAGTATTAGAATCTAAGTAAATTGTGGTTAACTAAGGGTTCAGACAGTAAAGTAGACAATAACAAAAGTTGTTTCTAAAGTCAACATGCATGATTTTTCAATGTTTCATTCATGCATTGTAGGTTTAGCTCGGAATTCTCCATTTCGGGGCGATGTTTGCAAAATTCAACTCACTCGCTCAGCTCTTGGGGAGCTTCCTTCTCTTTCTCATCATGATGATTGCTTGCGTCACCGTGGTGATTGCTTGGCGAACGTGTGCGCTTGCTTTTCGCAGATTTGGTTGATTCATCAGGTCGGGATCGCGAATGGCCCGATTTCGGCTTATCGCGGTCGTTTCGTGCGCGGTCATTCGAGTGCTCGTCCTTGCGCCGCTCTCGGCTGTGCAGGCGATTGCGCAGCGAATTGCGCCGCGTGCGTTTGTGACCGCCTGCAGCTGGGGGACTCCGACTGCGCGTGCGTTTGCGCGCCGCACCGCGCTGGCGTCGCGCGCGCCGCTGATTGCAGCTGGCTCTTCGGCTCTTCGCGGCGGTGGTTTTCGATTTTTGACTCGCAGGCGGCGGCTCTTCGTGCGCACTCTCTCGATCTGCGGAGGGCTTCTTCTCCGGTTTGGCAGGCTCCGCCTTGGCCTTCGTCTCGCTGAGCGCAAGCTCGCTCAATTGCGCCGCCGCCGCCGCTTTCTTCTTGCTGATGTAGTACTCGTTCAGCTTGGACATGTTGAACGCCTGCAGCCGCTTCTTGGCGCGCTCCTTGCTCAGCAGGGTGGGTTTGGGCACAATGGCGAGGAAGTCGTCCAGCGGCGGCGTGTACGGCGACGTCTGCGACGCCTCGCCGGTGTCGGGCGTCTCGTCGGTCGCCTGCGACGACTGATCGTCGACCACGGAGGCGACGTCGCCCGCCGGCGGCGCATCCTCGTCGGCGGGCGTCTCCTCATCGTTCAACGCGGCGTCATCATCATCGCCATCATCGTCGTCCTCCTCCTCCTCCTCGTCGTCCACAGCGTCGTCTACGTCGTCCACCTCATCAGCCGCGTCTTCCTCAAGTTCAGCCTCCTCGACGGCCGCCACCGCCTCCACCACCACCGGCCGCCGCTCCTCGTCGCCGACGTCCGCCGCCTCCATCTCAAGCATCGCGCGACGCCAACGATGCTGCCGCACGCACACTGCTGCGCGCAATCATAACCTAGAAGCCCAAGGCACGCTCAGTTGCGCCGTTCGGAGCACGCGCGCGCGCGCCCTCCAGGTGGGGCACACCGTGTGTATGGGTGCAGCACCAGGTGCTGCTCGGCCGCCACTCGCCCGCCGCCGCCCCCTCCCGCTGGCGCGCACACACAACGGCACTTACCCACGCTCGCCGCGCACGACAATTTCGGCGAACATTGTTTGCGCACACACACAAACTCACACACACGCACAAGCACCACAGAGATATGCGTACGCCGATGGGGGGATGCTGAATGCGCCGCCACCGCCGCCGCCTCCGCAGCGTCCACCCGCTTCGCACGCACGCACGGCGCTTGTTCACGATTGCGCGCCCTACAACCGCGTTGCAATTCGCAGCATTGCCGTGCAATTATTCGCTTCGATTTAATATTTGTTGACGATTTCGTGTAATGTCAGCACGGACTGAGCGCAGCGCCGTTGGCAGCACAGCGGCGCATGCGCGAATTACACACTTGCAGCTTTTCCCGTCATATATCGTCGTTTCAGATGCAACATAGCATATTTCATGCATCACTCTCATATTTGAGTCAAAAACATTTGTCCAGACCCAGCACTTCTCATTCGGCTTGCCTCGGCTTGGCTGACAAATTTAAATATACACAGTGTTCACAATGGCGTATAATCAAATGAGTTAATTCATTTTCCAGGATTTTTGCTTATTGTGTGCTAAATATTAATTTTTCTTACAACTACATGCAAAAGTAGTCATAACGTGAAACTTTCTAAGCATGGAAACCTAACCATTATGTTATGAGCTTCATATCAACACTTGTTACGATATGGGATATCAATGGTTTTCTCCGTGCAAGACTTGCATCAAAGTGGACTGAAAACGCAGAATCCGCTGTTTTTTATTATAATAAAAATTTCCGTCATCATGCAATTAAAATGCATTTTTGCATATCATTGTTGAAAAATAGCGTACGTAAACGTTGATAAATTTTTCACACTCAGAATACATCCACAACCCGACTTCCGGCCTCGTGTGGCTATTTTTTTTGTGCGATAAACAT